>JAXQQM020091511.1:0-39435 GCA_034641835.2 Pinus albicaulis
CCTGGTGAAAGATAATTGAAATCTCGTGGTAATTAAGAAACCCTGTGATGAGGTTATGTGCATATAGACTAGTTGAGTTCTCGGTGGAACACTAGCTAATGACTAAGGACTTATGAGCATTGGTGAATTCCACAGATAACTGTGTCAAACAGTTGGGGAATTTCTCTATAATCAGTTGTGTGAACAGAGGGTGAATTAGGTTAATGACATTCCCGTGCGCCTATGGTAGAGCAAGGAGATGCTGTGCTCGAACCTCCGTGAGCTAGGTAAAACCTCGTAATGAGTGTTGTGAATGTGTAGGCGATTGAATGAACCAAGGACCAGTGTATCGATTTGCAGAGTCGATACTAACCTTGTCGGAACCATAAGACATAAATTGTGGCATATGTAATGCGTCGTGTCTCCTCAAAATGGTCATGCCCGAGTTCGTTTTGTATGGTTGTGCGAAGTATGAACAACGACGCAGAGTTCAATGGCAGTAAAGCATTGGTAAGCGAACGGAACCTGGAGTAAGAGTAGTCGGAACCTTGAGTACCGCACAGTAAAGACGGGTTTCCGGCATATCGCACCGCCTTTGTACGGTAAGCGGTATTCCCCATTTAGACGCGATCAATGTCATAGGCCGACACCTGGCCTTGAGCGGTTTTGAAAACCCACTCTCATCGCTAGTTAATGATCATGCAACTAACTCGGGAGATATCCAGTTGGATCGTTGGATCGTCAAGGCCAGAGCGACGTATTATCCACCATTGGATGTGGAAAGGCCGCTAGCGCTGGGCCCCATGCGTATATACGTCGACTATTGTTGTCCTAACTAAGGTTCAATGGAGGTATTAATATTTCACGGTCGAATTATGTTCATAACAATTGGAACGCCCACAATTCATAACAAATATTGGAGATTTACTGTCCTGTTTTAAAGTTTCATTTTTTTTTTTAAATTGAACCCGTCGTCGGTATACCGACGCTTCGTAAGCATCGGTCTTCCGAAATTTTGAACGATTTCCACTTTCGTCGGTCTTGCGACGTCCGTCGATATTGTGATAGTTATTCTTGGCGTCGGTATTGCGATGCATTTGGAAAGCGTGGATGCTTCTGGAAACGGTCGGTCTTGTGACAATTTTGTATGGTGTCGGAATTGTGACAGTTTAGAAATGTCGGAAGAGCGACAGTATAAAGACGTCGGAAGAGCAACATTCAAAACGTCGGACCACATTTCGTCGGAATTACGACAGTTCTTCCTGGCGTCGGTATTGCGACGTTTTTGGAAAGCATCGGTCTTTTGACACTTTTGCAATGCGTCGGTCTTGTGACACTTTTGTAGGGCATCAGAATCATGACAGTTTGGAAATGTCAGAGGAGCAACAGTATAAAGACGTTGGAAGAGCGACGTTCAAAATGTCGGACCACATTTCGTCAGAATTTCGACACTATACAAACGTCGGAAGAGCGACGGTTTGGTTTACGTAAAAGGTGTTTCATTGCGACATTTGTCGGTTAAGGCCAAAATTGCGTACGTTATGACGAACCACGTTTTTCCCTCTCGAATCACACTTATGATGTAAGTTGCTGGCGTAAAATTAGGAAAAATTTTCTAGTGGTGGGGTAAATGTCCAAGCAGAGGGATTCTAGTTAGAAAGAGAGTCCAAACCCACCAGGCTGAAAATATTTTTTTAGTCACTAAACACATCACTTGATGCCAAGTTGATTATGTCGAAACAAGCGTGAGTATCATTAACTAAACTTATCTAAGCACTATTTGGTATATAAAAGCTAATGTATTAGTGAACAATGTATTCTCCATAGTCACACATATAGGTCCAAACTCCACAAGAGTCAACATATCAATAATTAAAGTCCAATACACTCAGTCAAAATCTTTGTCAAATGCAATTTCAAAGAAAAGATGTTGCTGGCTAGTTTTTTTGCACATTTGAAGGTTTTACATGTTGAAACCATGGTACTGAGATTACTTATTTGTACAAAAAACTTGTGCTATCATTAGACAACCTTCCATGGCATTGCCTAGATCCTTAGAGTCTTTGTTTTAGCCATGATATTATGTGCCACACTAAGAAATGTAATTGGATGCCAATCACCAATTCTGTTTGTGGCTGCTTTTTTGGGAATGTGTTTTCCAAATGACAAAAATTGTCACTAATCATGGCTCATGGCCTTGTAAAATTCACATAGAATTCCATTTAGATTCTATACCCATATACTTGTTGTTCTTCATGTATCTAAGTGTTATACACAGAAATTTGTCACTGTCCTTGTACTCCCTGTTTCTTGATCCTGGAGGACCCATATAGTGACCCTTGTGTACTTTCCAAGCATGGAATACATACCCCTGAACCACACTTTTTCTGCCAATTCATCTCCCTTTACAACTTTTCTGGAAGATCCCTATAAAAACCTGGTTTTCAAGTTCGACGCTTTGTCTCAGTGTCTGACCCGCGCCGATAGCAGATATTTGCACTGCAACCCGCACCGATCGGCGCTCTATCTTAATGTTGGACCCGCGTCGATCCTCTTTTGGAAAGTTTTTAAAATAGAAAGGAAGCTTCCATGACTAGAAGCTTCGCGAGGCGGTGAGCTGGAAGTATGCTTTGAGGATATGGCCAAGGAATTCCCCTTTGGGCTTCTTGTTCCCAAGAAATAGGAACTACTCCAAAGGATAAGCTCTTTTCCCATTAATTGAGGGCCCATAACCTCCTCCTCCATTGTTATATAAGGAGACATATTTCACCTCTACTACCTTAGTTAGCATAGAGAGAAGAATCAATCATAGCTTCGGGAGAATAGTGCAGAGTGTGATTGTTTTTGTGTGTTAGCAACATAGTGAGATCTTAGACCTTTGTGTATGAGGGTGTTGCAAATGTGCTTGGATACAGACCTGCCAAAGGAGAGCCTCAACATCAAGGCTTGGTTTGTAAACTCCCCTTGTATTTATCATAATAAAATGCATCTGATGTTTATCTTCCACTCTTGTTTACATTTATAATGAGATTTCTAGCATTCCTTGATCAGTTAGATAGGTTGTAATTTTTTTACGCTTGTCATGGTGTCTTGCCATGTCTATACAGGTAATCAAACGTCGGTAGCAGCGTGCATCAAGCTTGAGAAGAGTGACAGATAAAGAATGTTCGATGGAAGACGACAACATAGCATTAGAACAAGGTAGGTCATCTTCTTTTCTCTGAATTTCATTTACAAACTAGGAAGGTAGATGTTGGTATGTTCTCGTAGTTGCTAGACCCACCCTAGGGCTAGAGGGATCACCTCTATCCGCAGAGAGGATTTACCTAAACAAAAAATTGGTGAATCCGCTGGGGAGTTTCCTTTGAGTTTGTCACTCTTTGAGGTCTTAGTCATTCGACGAGTTTAGTCGAACGACCATTTCCCTGTTTTTTCCTATGTTTTTCATCAATTACAATCTTTTAGTTTTTGCTTGAAGTGGTGATTCTGGTCTTGGTTAGGAGAAATTCTTTGTTTTTTTTTTCTTTTTCAAGCATTGGCGCTTTTATTTGTCTAATAGTTGCGTCGATTGGCACTATTTGTCAGTTAGCAAGCCGCGGAAATGGGCCATGGGCACTAGCTTCAGCCCCTAAAGTCGTGCCAATTCCAGCATGTGTGAAAAATTAAGATTTTTTCCCTAAGTCTTTCACCAGTGTGTCTTTCCCATCCGATCTTTTTCTTTGTATGATTTACATTTTATCCCCTTAACTCATGTTGGTTTTATTGACTCATCGGCTTGGTTTTTGGTTGTTTTTTGGGACGTGCATCCTTACATCCTAGTTTTTCTAGGATCGTGCATCAATTGCCTGGTTGCATGCTTCGCAGGACATCACCCTACTGATTGAGTCAATTTCCTTGCTTGGTGAGCCATCTCTAGTTTCTTACCTTTTGCTTTTTGGTTGATTGAGTGTTCAAGCCTCAAGTGTCTCTCGAGTTCATTTGGTTTTCTTGTTTTCTTGTGAGCATAGATTACATTTCTCATTGTTCAGGTTAAAAGTGTTCTAATTGCTTGATGTAAAAAGGAATGAATGCCTTGTTTTTTAGCTCACGCTTTGGAAGTCCTCTTCATGCTTGAACTAATATTTCTTGTAGCCTTTTGAGGAATTTTGTTACAAAGTGTTCAAAATAGGATTATATTCTTAATGTTTGTTGCATCCCTTTTTCATTAAGTGAATTTGCGTTCATTTAGTTTTCGTCTCAAAGTTTGCTTTTCGTTAAAATGCATTAGATCAAATTGCATTGAAAATTCATGTTTGAAATTTATCATTGAACTTAGATTACATTGTTTAATGATTGGAAACTAAAGGTCACATTGAGTGCATTCTCTTTCATTTAAATATTGCCTTAAGTACATTTTCATTTCATCAAAAAATGCATTGAGTGCATTCTTATTCATTCAAAAAAAAAGGGAATTGTGCATAGATTACAACTGCATACTTTTCGAAAAGAGAATTTTGCATATATTACATTGCATAATTCGCATCTTTGAATGTTTTAGATTAATTTTGAATAGTGAAATTCATCTAGTTAGGAAAAAGCTTCATTTGCAGTATCACTATTTGTTACATCATTTTTTGAGACTCTTCCCTTAACTAGATAGCATTCATCAAATTGAAAGGTTTATTTTGTCATATAGCTGCATATAGAATTTCTCTGATGATAATGGTAGGGCCTTGGAATTGAGACATAATTCAAGATAAACCGTTTAAATTTATTCAATTAACCTAAGGAAGCATTGAAACTTAACGCACATATTTAGAGGTCTAGGCTAGTGACGTGTTCCGACGTCATTAAACCTAGTAGTTTTCGTTCGCCATCTGGCAATAGACAGCGCTAGCACAGACTTGTGCTCCCTGTACCATCGAGTATATAAAGGAAGACCCTCATAGATTGCAATCCTTTATCCGTAGGAAGACGCGTCTACCACCCTGTAATTGTGATACACCGAACACAGCATTCTGGGAGACTGCCTGCACCTACGTTAAGTCCTTTGTCATTTCTCTTTCATTTGATCACCAAGGTGTATATTGCAGTTCACGGAAACTTGGTACACCCTCTTGCTTAGATTACCTAAGTAGTCATTTTGGTCTTTTCGTGACTCTCTAAAATTGAAAAGATCATCGAGCACTTGTCCTTTCACGCTCATTCAAATTGAAAGCGACTAGAGTCACCTTTTGTCATTTTCTTGACTCTTAAAATATGAAAAGGCAGAGTTTTGTTTCAGTGTCTTAAAATTAAACTACCCATGAAATAATCCTGGGTAAAGTTATATTCCTTAGTGATTTTTTTAGGGTTGTTTCCAATGGCAACGTTTCTGGAGTTTACCAACCAAGGAATCCCCTCCAAAGGGAATCCTGGTCCTTTTCCTTCTTTTGGGAATGTTGGAGCTCCTTATATGGAAACATTGTCCCTTCCTGGGTTAACTGTTGGTTTGCCCGTATGGTTATTTTCGACCTCGGTGGTCCCGAGTGTCCCAACCTTTGTTCAACCGTCTCCTTTGCCTGAACAACATCATGTTGATTCTAAAGTTGACCCCTCACCTTCTTCGCCTATTTCTTCACCTTGTTCTTCCTCTTCGCCTGGTGAAATTCTGGATTCTAGTAACTGGGTGGCTAAGAAGAAGAAGAACAAGTCGAAGAAGAAGAAGGAACATAAGCTATGGGGAAAATCAACAACTATTGCTACCCATGCAGCTAATATCAATAAACCTCCCACTTCGTCTCGCAGAGTCAAATTCCCTTGCAAGCTACCTGAGGGTGACCACCTTCTTCGTGATTTCCCTGGTATTCCCAAGCTACTAGAAGTGTGGTCTATTAGCCCGATTCACCCTTCATCATTAGCCTTTGGGCATCATGTTGATGATGAGACTTCAGCTAGAGATAATGAGACTCGTAAGAAACAGGGTAAGATCAAATTTCCCTATAGGTTATGTGAAGGGAACCATCCCATTCACCTCTGTCCTTATATGGATTAAGCCTCTAAAGTATTGGATACCCTTTTAGCTTCTGAGTCCCGTCTTCCTGTTGGTTATCGGAGGATTTATTCGAGTCCTCGGCTAGCTGATCAAGTTATTGATCGAGATTCGTCTCTGGTCAATTCCACTCTCTCTGAAAGTCAGTCTCATGAGTCTATTTCTGACCAATCATTGGTTGAGAAGAAGGACGACCTGGTTCCACCTACAATTCACCAAGTCATTTCCATCAAGAGTGGGCCTCATCCCAGTCAAGTTCTTTTTGTTTCCTCTGATTCCCCAAGATCAGAGGGTGATCCTCCTATTTCCATCATCCAGGAGGATGATCCTCTGACTCCCGTCGTCGTAGTTCCAGAAATTGATCCTCCTTCTCTCGTTCCTGGAGTTCAGGAGGATGGTCTTTCCACTCCTATAACGCAGGGGGATAATCCTATGATTCCTATGGCACTCCCTCCATGTAGTTTGGTTACTTCCTTTGATTAGAGTCGATTTATGAGATAACGTCTTCCTTCTTACGTGCCCTTTGAGATCACTGTACAAGCATGAACTATGGTCGTACCAGGCACAATCATAGATGAAGGCACCTCGGTTAGTATTTTGTCTTCAAATACATGGAAATTTGGGTTCTCCACAACTTGTGCCTGTTACTCAGACTTTGTTGGCTTTTAACAGAGGAACAAGTCAACCATTAGGGATCCTTCCGAAGTTGCATATTACTTTGTGAGGGAAAACCGTATATATAGACGTGATGGTGTTCCAAGGCCCCTTGGATTTTAATTTACTCTTGGGGCGCGGCTATGCTTATGCCATGGGTGCGCTTGTCTCTTCCCTCTTTCGTGTGATCTGTTTTCCACATGAAGGTCGGATCGTGACCATTGATCAACTTTCATTCTTTGGTCCTGATGTGACATCTGGTCTACTGTCATCCCTTCCTGGTCCTTACTTGTCGGTGGTGTCCTCCCCATCACATGTTAATTATGTGGCTACATGTCCCATGCCCGCATTCAGTGATAGTGTCGCAGTGTACCGTGTTCTGGGGGCATTGGATCCTGATTTCCTGAATGTTGCTTTCCCATCGGATGAGCACCTCTTAGAAGCCGTGACTGCTTCTATGTCTTGAATAAAATATTCGGAGCAGAGTTTGTTTTCTTGTGTCAAGCTCCTTAAAAAAAGAAACAAGCCTCTAACGAGGCAGAGTTCATTTTCTTGTGTCAAGCTCTTTAAAAAATAAAACAAGATTATTTTGGAGTACGGTTCATTTTCTTGTGTCAAGCTCCTTAAAAAATGAAGCAAGCTCTGCAGAGCACAGTTCGTTTTCTTATGTCAAGCTCCTTAAAAAATGAAACAAGGTGTTTGGAGCATAGTTTGTTTTCTTGTGTCGAGCTCCTTAAAAAATGAAACAAGCTCTTCTGAGGATAGTTCATTTTCTATGTCAACCTCATTAAAAAATGAATTAGGTCATGAGGATAGTTCTTTTACTGTGTCAACCTCATTAAAAAAATGAAACAGGTTCCCTTTTCAATTCAAGCCTTTGATTAGATCTCGTAAAATTCGAGTCAAGTCTTTCTCTTTATCTCGTAATTGAACCTTCATTCCATCCACCTGTCAGTAACTGGAAGTCTACTCCAGTGAATGCACTGAAGCTTGGGGGGCATGTACCTTGAATTGAGTCACCATGCTGGGGGCATGCAAACATTTCAAGCATAGTTTTTTTCCTGTTTCAATCTTGTGTAAAAATGAAACCAATTTCAAGAAGAGTTTCCTGATTTCAAGCTTATCTAAAAATGAAACCATTCTTATTTTACCCCTCGTGATTGCCATTTTATCAGCCTTTTTTTCTAGATGCACCTTGGTTTTCTCATTCCATCGTTACCATTTTCTCGTCCAATCATATGCCCTCACTTGATTGTTTTACCCATTCCAGAGGAATCGCTACAATGAGTGGTCTTGTTAGCCAGCCTCTTGACCTTTACTTGGTCTAAGTAGTTCCACCATCACTGGAACCAGTTGCTACCCTTAATGCCACTCATTCCTCCAAGAGGAGTCAATTTTCAGCTCTTTTCTGACTCTCGAAAATTGAAAAGATTGTCGAGACTCTTGTCATTTTGAACTCTTTAAAGGCTACGAAACGTCATCTACCCAGTATACATTTACCCCTTTTTCGGGTTGGGACAGATTATTTACGAAAAAGGAATTTCTTAGCCTATCATGACTAAGAGGTTCTCTCATAGTTTGTTTTCTACCTTTTCGGTTATGAGGGACTATTTACGAAAAGGGACTTGCTAGAGTTTCCTTTTACGCTTCTTTTCAAAATCTCTAAACATGAAAAGATACCGAGTTCTTCCTTTGTCAGACTCATTAAAACTAAATGACATTAGAAATTTTCATCATGACATCCCCGAGTTCCTCCTTCCTAGGGCTCATAAAATGTACTAGGATGGATTTTTCCGAAGGACAAACTTATATGAAAAGCATATGCTATCCTCTTAAATCTTGTGTAAAAATAAAGAGGTACTCACCAGAAATGGTGGGGGGGAATGGAAGTTATTCGTTATTTGTGTCCGCAATATGTCACTCTTGAACATGACACTTATATGTTTCATGTCGGGTTGGGATATCTTCACTTTGTCACTTTGCCTCCATGGGTTTGGGAAATTTTTTTGCCTCTCATTCGATTACCAATCTTGTCAACATGACTTCTAATCCTATTTGAGTCAAATGCTGCCAAATCCCAGAGTCGTGTCACCGATATGTTCAAGAGAAAATCCTTCTGCAATTTGTACATTCATGATCCTATGTTTCAGTCTTGATTAACACTCATATTACATCCTCTGTTTCGTGTCGATGGTGTGGGATTCATTATGACCCTCTTTCGATGTATCGCTTCCTGTCGAATTCAGCTCATTATCTAGGAAGTTGATCTAGAGACTCCCTTCCGACATCTTGGAGCTTGCATGCCTCAATGGCAAGTTCTTCGCATTCGACGATAGGTCCACATCATTGGCCTTTAATCAGGTGATTCTGCAGGTGTTCGATGCCAGATCACTTTTCACATTCCGTGGATTGTACTAGTTGTACCTTGAGAGACATTGTCATTATTGGTGGTTTCTCTCGCGCCTGTTAATGGCTTTCATCATTGGCTGGTACTCAGGTGACCTTCTTTCATGTTTGACTTCAGCTCACATATTTTCATGCTTGAATTTGTACTTGTTCGAGTTGAGATGGAGCCCAAGACTCTGGGTTTTGTCTGATAAAATCTAGGCTGCGAGATATTTTGGTTTATCATGAATATATGCATGACTCTTTTAATTGGATGGCTGCGACCATACCATGAATCTATATGAGATCCTTCTTATATGGATGGTTGTGACCATACCATGGTCTCTTTTACGGATGGTTGCATCCATACCTTGATTCATGGATTTTCATCAAAGATTTCAATTATGTATATGTATCTATGCTTGATTTGTAGGTCTCCTGACGGCAGCGTCTGGTTCCTTGCACGTACTTGTAAAGAATTTCACCCCTCACTTATGTTCAGACTTCATACTTTAGGGGGCATCTGTTACACAGCAATTTTTCACCGTCCTTGTACTCCCCATTCCTTGATCCTAGAGGACCCATATAATGACCCTTGTGTACTTTCCAAGCATGGAATACATACCCCTGCCACAATTTTTCTTCCAATTCATATCTCTTTACAACTTTTCTGGAAGATTCCTATAAAAACCTGGTTTTCAAGGTTGGCGCTTTGTCTCAGTGTCTGACCTGCGCCGATAGCAAATATTTGCACTGTGACCTGCGCCAATCGGTGCTCTATCTTAATGTCGAACCCGCGTTGATCCTCTTTTGGAAAAAAATTTAAATAGAAAGGAAGCTTCCGCGACTAGAATCTTCGTGAGGTGGTGAGCTGGAAGTTTGTTTTTAGGATATGGCCGAGGAATTCCCCTTTGGGCTTCTTGTTCCCAAGAAATAGGAACTACTCCAAAGGATAAGCTCTTTTCCCATTATTTGAGGGCCCACAACCTCCTCCTCCATTGTTATATAAGGAGACCTCTTTCACCTCTGCTACCTTAGTTAGCATAGAGAGAAGAAGCAATCATAGCTTCGAGAGAACAGTGCAAAGTGTGATTGTTTTTGTGTGTTAGGAACATAGTGAGATCTTAGACCTTTGTGTATGAGGGTGTTGCAAATGTGCTTGGATACAAACCTGCCAAAGGAGAGCCTCAACATCAAGGCTTGGTTGTAAACTCCCCTTTTCTTTATCATAATAAAATGCATTTGATATTTATCTTCCTCTCTTGTTTACATTTATAATGATATTTATAACATTCCTTCATCAGTTAGATAGGTTGTAGTTGTTTTATGCTTTCCATGGTGTCTTGACTGTCTGTACAGGTAATCGAATGTTGGTAGCAGTGTGCATCGAGTTTGAGAAGAGTGACAGATCAAGAATCTTCAACGGAAGATGACAACATAGCATCAGAACAAGGTAGGTCATCTTCCTTGCTCTGAATTTCATTACAATATAGGAAGGTAGATGTTAGTATGTTCCCGTAGTTTCTAGACCCACCCTAGGGCTAGAGGGATCGCCTTTTCCGCAGAGGGGATTTACCTGTGTTGTAGCACAATCTTACTCAGCAAAAAGTCGGGAGAAGCTCTGGGAAATATACAATGTTGGTCAAGCAGGCTTGACATTCTGGGCACCCAATATAAATATCTTTCGAGATCCTCGCTGGGGAAGAGGTCAGGAAACCCCAGGGGAAGACCCATTATTGATTAGTGACTTTGCAGTTGCATTTGTAAGGGGTTTTCAAGGCGAAAATGAAAGTCATGACACTATGGACAAGAGTCAGAGAAGCAGAGCTAGGAGGGAGTTAAAAATGGAGGGGGTAAATAGCCTTCAAACAGAACCGAGTCACTTAATGCTTTCAGCATGTTGCAAACATTTCACAGCATATGATTTGGATAGTTGGCAAGTGTAATTCACAACAGATTTACATCATCATTGATGACAACATTTCAGACACCATAAATTAGTATTGCGGAAAAGTACATCAATATATGCATAAGAATGGGACAAGAAAATCGCTCCAATCAATTGGCCATGTATTCTTCCACATTCTAGCTTCAAATTTGTCTCAAATATACTACCAATCTGTCCAGAAATACAAACTATTGATAGTTCCAGAATGAAATGGGAGATACTTCAAAAGGGGGTAAGCATCAATACATTCATAAAGAATGTTGAAGATCGTGATCTGGCCAGGGTCCGTTATTCCAATGATTATTTTTCAATTTTACTGAAATATTCACTAGTACATTTGTGATGTTGCATATCCTTTTCTATACAGCGAACAATATGCAATATTTCCAAATATATGTAGATAATGTGGCAAAAACTGCCAGATTTGGTACTCTGCTTTGGATCTTTCCATTGTCTGAAAAGGCGGCATTTACGATTAATCATATGTGTTTGAGCAAGACCTGAAAGATACATTCCAACCACCTTTCCAGAGATGTGTACAAGATGGTCATGATAGTTGTATGATGTGCTCATATAATCAGCTGAATGGAGTCCCTGTATGTGCAAACTATGACCTTCTCACACAAATGACAAGAAATGACTGGGGCATTGAAGGGTATATTACTTCATACTGTGATGCAGTAGCAATCATTTCTGAAGATCAGCACTATGCTACATGTGCAGAAGACGCATTCACAGATATTCTGAAAGCAGGGATGGATATCAACTGTGGTACTTATTTGCTTCGAAACACAATGTCAGCAATTAAACAAGGAACGCTCCATGAATCAGTGATTGATCAAGCCCTTTTCGATTTATTCTCAATTCGGATGCGCCTTGGGCTTTTTGATGGTGATCTAAGCGCTAGGAATGCACCTCGACTTCCAAGAGAAATGGTGTTGTCAGTGGGATGTATAATTTGGGATTGCCAATCAACGTGGCTTATGAGCAACATATTTTGGAGGTGGCAGAGGGCAGACTTTCAGTTCATGTAATTGCCCATGGACATTGAGAGGCAACTTTTGGGCGTTGAAGAAGATGGTGTTGTAAATGCCAATGATAAAAATACAAAGAAGAACAGTGCTGAAATTGAAGATGATGATTGGAAGATGAGGAAGAAGAATTAGCTCAGATCCAATGGTTTACGGGGGTATAAGTTAAACGAAGTTTATGAGAGCTAGTACCCCCCGTAAATGGTTTGATTTAAACCACTTTTTACAAAATCGACGGCCACGATGTTTTACGGCCCCTCCGATCCATTTCTTAGAAACCGCTTTCATTACCCCCCGTAGGTAGTTTTAGGTTTTCCAAAACCATGGGTGACTTTGTTGGTACGTATGAGTGTAGTGGGACCCAAATTATACTATTTAATTCTTTTTACTTGTGCTAGTGTAAAGTCTTTTGGGTTTTATATTATATATTATATATATAATATTAAAACAGATACTTTGTAAATGTAAATAATTCCAAAACTTCCACGAATCAGTTTTATAACTTATCAAAGCAGTTAGGAAGTTACATCAGAAGGCAGACATAAAAGCAGAGGGGAAAGGAGGAGTCAAGGTCTGATTTTTGAACCTGGAAGCAAATTTTGTACTCTAGAATAGCAAATCAATGAAAAATTATGCAAGTTTCTAGCATTTGTTTATGCTGAAAATTTTTATCCAGTTTACATATTGTTCTCATGTCTGTGAATGAAATAGAGTGATTTGAGCTGCGGGTCTCTTTATACTTGTGTATCTAAGAGTTAAATACACCTTAATTGGCGCTCCTCTATTTTAACCTTATCCTTACATAATTCTTTTGAGTTTTAAAGTGGTAGATTATGTTTTAAACAACATATCAGATTGAAGTTCCCTTCTCATTTTCTTCCATTCAATCATTTCAGCATAAGTGAAATATAGCACTGCATAACATGCATGGGTTTTCTGTTTAAGGGGTCATACAATCAATTTTTTAAGGGTTTTAAATACAGAGACAAAACATATTCATTTGTGACAGAATTAGATAATGTCTCAAGCACTGATTCCTTTACACAGCAAGGAATTGTTTTCTTCAGGAACAACAACCTGGACAACAAAGTGCTGCAAAATCCTCCTCTTTTGAGAATTCATCATAGGTATAATTGTATAAAATGGCCTTCTGGCATTGCAACTACAAAACCATGGAACGTATGTCCTCATATCAGATATTTTTGCTGCCAGTGGCATGTGGGTTGAAGTAGCAAAGACAAGAACAACGATGAAAGACAGGGGCCTTAAAAAGTCACCAGGATGTAGCTAGATTCAACTTAATAAAAAAATTCCCATATTTGTTGTAAGATATAACATGAATCCACAAAAAGAGGACATTTATTCAGAGCTGAAAAAATTGGCTAGGCAGATGAAGGCAGAAGGACACGTATTGAACCGTGAATATTAAGAAGGTGTTGCACTATGTGGAAGAGGAGAAAAAGAAACAAATTCTCTGGAAGCATTGTGAGAAGCTGGCCATTGATTTTAGACTCATCAACACATCACCTTGAACAACTAAGACTCTTGAAGAATATGTGTGTTTGTGTTGACTATCACACCACTATCAAGTTATCTCTAATATTGCCAGGAGAGAGATTGTTTTGAGGGATGCAAATTATTTTCATCATTTTAAGGATTGGCAGTGCTCTTGCAGATATTATTTCTTATCCGAAATGAGAATGGCATTCATCTATGGATTTTTTTATTTGGAAGAAATGCTGTCCTTCATCTGAAAACTACCTATAGCTCAAGAAAGGTAGGGAGTAGATATAAGAATGTAAGAATGTTAATTCAGCTAGCTATTAATTTTTCTACCAGCAGGGGTTCAATTAAATAATATTGTGAAGGAATCAACTCTTTCAAATATTGGTGTGTTCCAGGAACTCATTTGAGACCCCATTGGCCTAGACAACCTTAGGATTGACCCGCAGGCCCTGTGAACTATTTTTCTTGATTTACACTCAACCTCCATCCTGGAACTAGTATTGTTAGGATATTCAGGTCGGATTTATTTTGTAGGAACCTCTAACATTATTTAACTTTAGGTGCCACATCCAACAAATGCACTACTCTATGCAAAACACAGAACTACATGAAGCAAATAGACTATTATATAATTATTTGAAAGGAGGGCTTGGCCTTTGATTAGTTCCCTTATCTCCATAAAACAATGGAGATAATTTACCCTTCCATGGCTATTTGTGGACATTAACTAGAAACAATTTCCTTATCCAATATGATCTGTCTACACTTAGTAGGATTTATTAGCACTAAGTTACATTTACTAAAGCTTGTGTGAGAAGAGTTATCTTTGATAAGTCATTTTATTTAGGCTAGATCCATGAAAAGGGGAAGATCGATTTGCATATTCAATCTCCAATTATGATATGATTTTGTACTCCATGTTATTATTTGATGCTAAAATAGTGAACTGAAATGAATTAGCTCTACAAATTCCTCATTTTCATTGTGGTCTCATATTACTCTAGGTACAAAATAGTCTTGATGACTCAAATTTGACACAACTAGAATTATCAGGTAAACTTGTCATTAAACACCAATGTTTGAGCATTAAAAAGGTGTCAATTATAATGTAAATTGTTATGATGGATAAAGAAATCATGCATCCTATCAGGTATGGGCAGCATGGCAGATCATACAATGGGATGCCTTTGCATATGACAGATAAATGTAATCAGGTTCCAAAAAAGTGACTCATTAATTGCCAAATAAGCAGTGCAATTTCTTTAAGTTAAAGGAAAATATTAGACAAAAAAGGTTGATATGTGGTGACTAGTCTTATATGTTTTTCTGCTTTTCTTCTTAAACATAAGGAGGAAACTCAGAAGTATATAAATAGATTCCAAATAAACCCAACTTCAGACCTTCTTAGCCCAAATAAGGTCTAGTCTACGCACAGGGAGGCACCCAAAAACATACACGTATATTTATGATACTGTGAGGAGAATACTCTACTCATTTTGGCTTGGTTTCAATTGTTATTGTTAGCCAGAAATGGTATGATTGTTGGGAAGCCTTAAGGACCTCACTTATAGTTGGGTAGGTAATGGAATAAATAGATTGTAAAAAACATTTGGATTTCTAGATGAAGTAAATCTTGGATGCATAGAATGGAGTATGTACATGCCCTTCAATCAAGGGTTGGCCTAAAACTTGTAGATTCTTTAGGTCCTCAGACCAAGGATTTGGCATTATATTTATGGAGTGACAATACAGCGAAGCTGACTCACAAACTTATCATAACAACAACATCATTCCGTTGAGTGTTCTTGGCATAAACAATCATTACATAAATAATAATTGCAAAAAAATAAATATTTTCATAACAACACCTTTTGTGTTAGGTTTTTGGAGTAACAACACAACAACAACATCATTTTGTTGACTGTACTTGGCATGAGAAATAATTACATGAAACCAAATTATAGTAAAATAAATGATGTCATAATAGCACCTTATACCTAGCAAGGTGACACCTTGTAAGTATGCAGGAAGTGCAAGTGGAGGCCACAGAGATTGTTTACAAACTGTTGTTTGCATACAGAGGAAGCAAACCATGGGAACATTAATTAATTTATTGCCATATTATTTTCCTTGTGTGCAGCAAAAACTAACAAATATGTCTAGAATTAAACACTAGGAGTATACCAACCCAAACTTCTACTCGGAACCTCCCAAGGAGGAGATTATGCTAGCTCCAGTTTATCTGCTACTCAATGAATTGAGGTGGCATAGTTCTAAGAAATCTGAAGATAAGATGGCTTGCAGGTCAATATCCCTCATTCTAACCTCTAGGGATGCTTAAATCAGGCTGTTAACCCAATAAGTACTAGTATATGTAATGGTCCCTTAACATAATTATACCATACTTCCTATGGGCTCAGAATCTGAGGCTCTCATAAATCCTCACATTTCCTTTTTTCATGGTTGCATTATGAAATTTTGCTTCTCTACCATACATATCTCTCTTCCAGATATATCATTCTCTATGGATATATTACACACGTTGAATAATACATCATATGTCTCTCCTCTCTCTACAAGTGTCCTGCATATGTGCAAGTGCATTTTTTATATGGCAATGATGCCAAGCTACACAGTTAGAATCTAGGAGGTCAAAGCCGTAACTAAGAATTGAGGTAAAAAGAAGGACCCCAAATCATAAAGAAGAGTTTCACACTAATGAATTTTTCCTTGAAGAAGCATAGAACGTAAGTCTAGTACCAACCACCAACATGACCTACCAAAACTGCACTGGTACATACTTAGTACTTTTCAGTTACAAGCATTTATGAAGTGATTTAAGAATTTAATTCACATTTAATTTTTTTATGGCTACCTTGTCTAGTGGCAATAATCTACCTTACATCTCTCTCTCATGGAGATATCATTGTGTATTGATAATTAAACATTTAATACTATATCAAATGTCCCTCCACTCATTACAAGTGTTCTGCATATGTGCATGTGCAACATTAATATGGTACTGATTCTAAGCTACAAAATCAACATCTATTACATAGCAATAGAGGAAGTATACAAATATTGAAAAGTAAGTGTCAGGGACTAGAGTCTTTCGTGACAGGTAAAAGAATTATATCAAAGCAACTCAAGGAATAGTCATATTATGGAAAAGTTTCTAATAGCTTCATGACTAAGATCAAGGATCACCAAAGTTTGCACTACTTGTTGAAGGGAGATATGCACCTCCCATAAAATTATTGAGCATCTCAGGACAACCTGACTTCCCATGCCACTATGAAAGGAAGAGGGTTTATCTTTTAATAGACAAATTTGCACACCAGGTTTTTCAACTTTCTTCCACTCAGGCTCCATCCCACATACCAAAATTCCAACAATTCCCATAATAGAATCTTACTTGTTCACTGAATCTTCAAATACACATCCAAGCATTTGATCTTTTCATATTAGGTGAACCCAGTCTCACACTAGTAATATTCCAAAATAAATCAAAATCAATAGTAAGCAGTTGCCCTCTAGCTCTCAAAAGTATGCCACTGACATATTTGGTCGAAAAAACGTCAAAGTCATGGCACTGTCTTGTAGCTCTAATGCCTCCAACACTGATGCCAATAATAATTTTAGAAACTCACTTTGAATCATGCAAGAACTCATGTCAAATTAGATCCCAAAAGATTCCTAACTATTTTTTGAGTCCTTAAAATACAGTAAGGCTAACCCAATCCCACCATAGCAGAATTCCTATGGAAACAAAATACTTCATTTTTTCTTATAAATTAAGATAATTATTTGAAATAGTTATTTCATTTCTTTGATAAACCCTTGATTGAATCCTCAGCAAAACTGTCTACATAAAATTCAATAACATATCCTAAAGGTCCTCTATAACCCTTAATTATCACCGATTTGATGCAACAGTCCCCATAGTCTTCCTTATAAAAGGTACATCTGTGTCTCCTACAGATGCTTTAAGAAAACAAAATTAAACCTCAATTACCAGCTGAAATTCAACCTGTAATATGTCTCTTTGATACTCAAATATATATTCAATGTTGACTACTAGCTACAGACCCCCCTTTGAAAGCTCATCTGCATATATATTAAGTTCCCCTATCAATGGGAAGGAATGATATGCTAGAGAAACTATGTTCCATGAATTGACATGTTCCGAAATTGGTTGTAGTTTTAGGTTCTTGTCCTCTTGTAGCTTCCTTTTATACATTTTTGTATCATCTTAGAATCCTCATAGACCTCCATCTTAGGTTCCCTTTGTATGATGCCAATTTTAGTAGGAACTTCAATGCAGGAAACTCAAAATATTTTTTTTTTCCCATGCCCAGACCGGCTTTGAAGACCAAAAAATGTTTATCAATGAAATACAAAGTTCAAATAGCTTCTAGCTTGACAAACTGAGACTTTTTCTTGACTCACTTAATAAAATAAGCCCAAGGACATTGACAAAAATGGGCAAAAAGTGTAATCATTTGCACCACTTCTACAATAGTTAGCCTTTGCTATTCTTCATAAATGTGTGAAATGATCAGTGCCTTGAGTGTTTTCATGGAAGAAAATGATCATGCCATCTGCCTTTGGTTTTTCCAAACAGTGTTAATGTTCTTGCAATTATTCATAAACTGATGGAAAAAACTATTGTTGTTATCCCTTTGATCTAGGTAGATTTCCTGGATCTTAGGTCTCCAATCCTTGATATCCGTCATGAAGCTATCCTTTGCTAAGGAGGTCTCAAAGGATATTCTTCTACTAGATTGAGGTCAAGAATCTTGGCAAGAGGCGTCCTAGTTAGGCTGTAAAAAGAAATGGTTTGAAGATAAAGCTATCAAAACATAGATCTCATCATCTGATTGCACTTAGAGCCATTTGGTTGGAAATGAAATCTAGCATCTTGTAGGAGGAGTTTCTTCATTCCATGGTCAATATAAAATTAAAGACCTCTATGATGGAAATTAAATATATCAGAAAGCCACAAGTCCCTCTGCATGTAATGGGCCATCCTCACCATTAAGATTCTCAAATCCATTCACATCATTGGTATTTCCAATAGACACCATCATTAAAATATTGAAGAATAAAACATATACCTAACTTGTGTCATGACAAAAACATGCAATTTTGCAACAAAATGAAGGAAAATGAACGAGAAAAGTATGAAAATAGAGCATTCAACACAAAGGGAAAAAAATACAAGCAAGAGCAGACATAGACCTTGCCTCTCATATATTCAACAATAATGATTATGGTATTCTTTAAACTTCCCTTCAAGTTCTCCATAAACCATATCCATGAGCTGGAGGGCTATTAAGACTCTCCCTTAGGCCTTTCATGAAAAAAAACCCTAAAAATCTGAACTTTTGTAAAAACAATTTCACTATGCATAAGAATGCTTCATGAGAATTTTTTTAATGGTGAGAGTAATCTTAGTCACCCAAGAAAACCTCTAGGCTCACTTAGGGAGTTCTTTAAGCTCCTCATGATCATTCCAAAAGCAGTAGAGAAGTGCACTTCAGAGAGTGCCTCCCATGGAGGCATGGAACACTCATTCATACCCTAAAGAGTGCTCCCAAACAGTTTTGGCACAAGAGTGTGCTGTCAAAGGTTCTTCCAATACTCTCACACTCAAAAAACTCAAAGAGGTCAAGAATAAACAATTGTGGGAACAATTAATTTAAGAAAAAATACAAAATTCAAACTAAGCAAATAGCATGAGGTAGCAACAAAAGAGAGTTACTCACTATCATGATTCAAATGTATGCATGCAAAATGAAGGAAGACCATAACGTAGAATAATAAGGTCAATTTATCTCAAGTATCCTACCTTAGGCCTCAATAATCAAAATCAAGAAAAAATCTATATGAATAAGGTCAATGTATCTTAATTATTCTACCTTGGGCCCAGATAATAAAAATTAACAAAAAATCTATATGACTAGAACCAAATGGTCACAATGCTATCAAGACACATGCAAAACAACCACCAATAGTAATCAATCTCAATGAATTTACAAAGAAACTCAATTTCTTGACTATGAACTCTATACTCACTTTACCATCCTTTACTTTCAAATCTAAAAATCATGCAAAGTGAGGAGGCCTTCAAACTTTGCAAGATTCTTAAAGAAATCTTTTACAAAAAGTACTTGGGAATGAAGCACTCCCAGAGACATTCTATATGCATATATTTACATTTTATATATTATAATGCATATATTTTCAATTAAAATGGGCTTGTACAATAGGACCTAACTCATTGGTAAATCAAGGGTGGTGATATTCCCCCACCCCACCCACCATAATTACCAAAAAAAAAAAACATTTTAGCCTATTATAATCCACCATGGTTGTGCAAATGGAATGAATATTATGATAAATAGAGTTCCTAGCATTAGTGCCAACATCTTCAAAAAAAAATGTATAGAATGCCAAATTAGTTGTGGAGAATGTAGACTTTAATTCTAATAATAGACAATACAATATTATTAAGAGCTTAGAAATGTGATTCATAGTAGATTGATTATGAACATCAAGGATTTATTATAAGTCTCAAGAATTTTCAACTAGTGGTAAACTATTTAGAAGTTACAAATTCAAAAGAAATCGCATGAAGTAGAATAGGAAATGAAATTGAACCAAATAATATCAACCATTTAAGAATTACAAAAGTTATGAACCAGATTGGAAGGTGTGAAATATGAAATGTAATAGGCCATCGTCACCAAAGAGTTATAGTATTTATAGAATAATGTTTACAAGATAGGACATGTGCCTAATTTATAAAATAGATACTGTAAACTGAAAAAATAAATAGAGTTGAAGTCTATGAAAAGTAATGAAATAAAAAATAAAAATAAAAACAGAAACAATTATACTATTTACTCTTGATTTTTCTTTCCATGAGAAATTCTCAAAACTGTAATAAGCAATGAATGAAATGAGTAGATGACAATTGGAATAAGCAAAGAATATGGATTGGAGTTTTTATAAGCTCTAAACCATCCTCCATAGTTTTTGCGGCCTACTAGGGCCTTCACATAGTCCACAATATTTTTAGAAAAAAAAATTTATTAGTCATGTTTCAACCATATGGGGAGTGTTCCCATGAGTGCTAGAAAAATTCTTGGGAGCACATGGAATTGTAGCTGCCCAAGTCAATCACACACTCCTACAACACCATATCTAGCACAAGAACGAGAGGGGAAAGTGAAATCCCATGTAATATAGGTTTCTATGAGGCCCTCCACATTTTTCCCCTAAGAAATTGTTCTTGGAGGCTCCAATGAAATTGAGCGTCAAAAGCTGAATTTCAGGCTTTCTCCAAAGGGATTAAAGAACAACATATGATAAATATCCAATAATACTCCCATGAATAGATTATTGTATTACATTTGAATTTCTAGGGTTAGAATATGGAATGATGTCCTAGAGGTTTTGAATATGGACAAAAAAGCCGAACAACTGTAAATAGAAAAAAATTGCCTTACAACTATTTTGGACAGTGGAAATAGTGAAAAATTTGATTGGGAAAAAAGAAAGCATTTTTTAATTTATATGTTTTTCAATCAACAAAAAGAAAGAATTTTGAGATATTAATGCATTTCAAAATTCAAAACCATTTTCTTATTGTTTATTGCCTTGATTATTATTTCCATGACACAAATTCCATTAAAGAAGAAGTTTTCCATGTGATTTATCTTCTTTTTTCTTGAAAATCCACTCGCTGAATTTGCTTATGCATTGATGCATGTTGTAGTTACCAGAACATCCAAGTAGGAAGAGACAAATCTACATGTTTTTCTTTCGAAATGTGGCCTTTTAGAAAGAAGACACTAACATGGATTCGACAAAATTTATGGTATTGTGGATGTTGAAAAGTATCGAAGGAATGGGTTCCTTCATCTGTGCCTTGATTCAAGGAATTTATTTGGAGATATTCTTATTCATGTACGAGTTCCAATGATCAAGACAAGTTCAAGAAGTAGTTTGAATATTGTAGGTTTGTGAAGGATGAGTTATATGCTATGTTGCACGAGTTTTCGGTATGCAGGTACTTCGGGTACGTAGGAACAAGTATCCAAAATGACTAGAAGTTTTGCCCAGATATATAGGAAACATCAAGTTGGGAGCAACAATAATATAATATATTAAAATTTAATATATATTAAAAATAAAAATAAAATTATTTATTTATTTCCATCCAAATCTTGTCATTTATGATTGGCCAGGCCACTCATATTCATTTTGATAGAAGGCCTTTCCACAAATAGGTTATTTCACTTAGTTCTAGACCCATATCCACATCTAGACCCAGCAACATACCCTTCCCTTCACACGGTTCCCTCAGTTTAAGCAACACTCAAGCTAGCAACATCAAATACAGCTAAGTTTGCACTTATTCATTGCACTAAAGCTCTCAAAGCATCAAGAATTTGTTGTAGTGAAGCTCCCGAAAATATCCAAAATATATGTTGAAGCTCCCAGTTGTTTTGGAAAAGTTTTGTACCAACTCCCAAGCTCCCAAGAGTGGGGGAGATTAGGGTACGTTCTCTCTAATGCTTGGGAGCGGTACTCGTGTAACTATGTTTATATGTCCCATAGTGTGAGTTAAATTGGGGATTGAGTGAACAAGTGGAGTTAGCCTCCTAAATTTTAGGAGGATCCAGTTAATGTGTGTTGACTTTTGTTAACTAGAAAATTTCTAGTTCAACTCCTAATTTAGAAAACTCACTAACAATAGCCCAATCGAAAAGCTTGTAAGGAGATCAAAGGCACAAAACTAATCAGTCTATTCTTGAGCACACTTTTTTGAGCAAGAGAGCTTGTGGAGGAAAAATCCATGTGTTCCTTGTGTGAATTATTGAGGAAGGAAATTTTCTTTTTGGAGTGCAGATAGAAATATGGGAAATCCCTATTTAAGAGGATCTCAACCAGTGCTAGGAAATAGGAGATTATTTCCTAAGTTTTTGTGCTAGAAACATCAGAGCCTCTGGTGCATATAGGAGGAGCAAGAAAGTCAGCTATCAGGCCCACGACAGGAAAGAAAAATCTTGTATTTTTAGATTGGAACCAGCTTGTATGCATATCCGATTTGTTGCTCAATTTTCCTTAATAAAATTCTGAAGAAAGCGAGGGTTTTCCCTGTTTTGTTCCCTAGAAAAATGGTGTGTTTTGTTTTATGAATTTTGTGAAATTATTTATGTTCTATTCTGTTTTTATTTGGTACAGAAATCTTCTGTCTGTGTGAAAAGAAAATCTTATTTCAAGTTGTTCATAACATCACATCAGAATTTCATTGAAAATCTACGTGGTATCAGAGTTGCGAACATGAATCGATCAGCATAAGAGTCTTCAATTTTGCAAGATGACAACTCACATAAGATTGGGATTGAGAGAGAAGGATATATTGGATGGCTCCTCAAATTTTTGTGTTTGGAAGGTCCGCATATTGTTCTTGTTGGGCGAGTATGGGCTGAAGGAATTCACTGAGAAAGGTGTTGGAGAAGCTTCAAATCTAGACAAGTTGAGGCTCTTCCAAAAGTAGATGGCCAAGGCCAAGAGGATGATCCTGGATGGACTTTAGGATCATGTCATCCCTCATGTTGTAGTCAAAAATATAGCTAAGGAAATGTGGGATGTCTTAGTTTAGCTCTACCAGAATTATTCTGAGAATCGAAGGATGGTCCTCAAATCAAATCTGAGGACAATCAAGATGCATAAGGGTGAGAGTGTCACTTCCTATCTCACCGGAGTTTGAGAAGTCTACGATGAGCTAGAAACTATTGGAGAGAAGCCTATAGACACAGAGCTAGTGTGCGTGGCACTGAATCGGTTTACCAAATATTGGCATACTTTTTTTCAGAGTATTACTGGATGAGATAAGCTGTCGAATTGGGAACACCTATGGAGTGACTTCATCCAGGAGGAGCTAAGGCTTAGGCTAGTTGAGACTTCTAGCAATAATGGCAAGGGTTCCAAGGTCAAGAAGGAGGAAGATAACCTTGTTCTTGCAAGTAAAGTCACAGGCAAGAAAGGCAAAGGGAAGAGAGAAAATAGTCAAAAGGGTGATAAGAAGAATATAGATCCAAGTAAGATAAAAAATATTCCATTTCCATACTTTTGGACACTACACTTCCAAGTATCCTAATGGGAAGAAGAAGGGGTCGAATAAGGAGCATGTAGTTGCATCAGCTAAGGTATATGAGTTTTCCTCTCATTTTGAGAAGGACTTCTCATTGATAGCTTGCATGGAAAGCTCGCTAGGGAGCAATATGTGGTATATTGATTCAGGAGCCTCTTTCCATATCACTGGAAAACAAGAATATTTTAGTCTACTGGATGAGAAGGATATGCAATTAAATATCACTATTGGAGATAATGGAAAGTATGCTACTAAGGGAATTGGTATTGTCAACCTTGAAAGGGAGTCAGTTCATAGTCTTCATCTCAAAGATGTTCTCTATGTTCCAAGGTCAAAGAACAACTTGGTTTCAGTAGTTATCCTTGAGGATAAATGATGTGATGTCACCTTCAGCAGAGGTAAGGCTTACCTCCAGCACTTGGCTTCTGGATGTAAGAAGTAGATAGGTGTAAGCGTGAAAAATCTCTACAAGTTACATGTAGATACTGGTGCAACCTTGAGCAACAAGGCATGATGTGCAGATGTATGTGAATTTTTGCACATACGCATGTGACACTTGCATTCCTCAGCAAATTGCCACAAGATTACCAATGGGAGGCCTTGACAAGAGTGGAGTCTACAAGGGATGCAAGCTTGGCAAGTATGCCAACTCTTCCTTCCATGGTCAGGACAATAGGGCCAAACTTATTTTGGAGGTGGTGTATTCAAATGTGTATGGGCCCTTCTCCTCTCCATCACTGATGAGACATGATTATTATGTAGCTTTCATTGATGATTTTTCTAGGAAAACTTGGATATATTTTATGAATAATAAAGATGAGGTCTTAGACAGGTTCATGGAGTTTAAGGCCTAGGTAGAGAAGCAAATCGGGAAGAAATCAAGGCAGTGAGAAGTGACAATGGTGGAGAATATATCTCCAATGCCTTCAAGGGTTTTTTTGCCATGGAAGGTATCAGGAAAGAGTTGATAGCACCTCATAACCCTCAACATAATGGGGTCGTTGAGAGGAAGAGTAGGAGTATTGTTGGAACAAATAGAGCTATGTTGCATGATCTAGATTTTCCTAGGTTCTTGTGGGAAAAATCATACAACACTATAGTATTTCTACAGAATAGGAGTCCACACGGGGTTCTTGGATGAGCTACACCAAAGGAGGTATTCACAGGCAAGAAGCCTGATGTTTCACACTTCTGAATCTTTGGCATAAAGTTCTATTGTCATGTGTACAAATATAAAAGGAAGAAGTTGGATGCCACAACAAAGAAGAGTATCTTTGTGGGGTATAATGAGACATGTAAGGCATACAGGGCATATCTTCTAGGATCTGGGACAACAGTTCTGAAGAGAGATGTGAGATTCCAATAGGATAAGGCTCTAAGAGTTTCCTTAGAGCGTGAGCAGATTGCAATAACTGAGGAGGAGCTACTCACTCTCAAACAAGAGACACAACCAACATCTCAAAGTCATCCATAGCCACATTCTAGTAGCAAGAGAGTAGCGCAGCAGGATGAGGAGGACAAACCAAGCTGAGAGAAAATAGATCATCTAGAGCCAACCACCTCAGGGAGGAAGAAGGTCAAGTGGGTCGAGAGGCTGACCCAAAAGGCTCGAGAGTAGGGTGAGGCTCCTAACACCATGTTTAGGCAGAGTAAAATTTAAACAACCATAGAGGTACACAGGTTATATGGCACTGATGATAGATTTGGTGGACACTGAGCCTTCTTCTTATGAGGAGGCGGCTTCTCAATAGGTTTGGTAAAGGAGTATTCCTCTATCATGAAGAATGATGTCTAGGAGGTTGTTCCATGACCTGAGGGGAAAACCGTAGTTGGATATAGATGGGTGTACAAGTTGAAGCATGGAGCAGATGGTAGTGTGGAGAAGTTCAAGGCTAGGTTTGTGGCCAAAGGCTTCTCACAAATAAAGGGCATAGATTATCAGGAGACATTTTCCCCAGTAGCACTTTATTAATCCATCAAGACTATTCTAGCACTTACAACATAGATGGGGTGGAAGATCCACTAGATGGACATGAAGACAACATTCCTCAATGGATTTGTTGAGGAGGAGATCTATATAGAGTAGCCAAAGGGGTTTGAACAATTCAACAAAGACACACATGTCTGCAGGCTGAAGAGATCTATTTATGGGCTCAAGTAAGCTCTGAGAGCATGGTACACTTGGATTGACAGCTACCTTTTAGGATTCAGCTTCACTAAGAATGAGGCAGAATCCAACCTGTACTACATCATGGTTGGAGGGTTGCTGCTCATTCTAGTTCTCTATGTCGACGACCTTATATTCACTGCAGATGAGAGATTGATCTAGGATTGCAAGGAGGACCTTGAAAAGGAGTTTGAGAGGAAGGATATGGGGCATGTTCACTATTTCCTTGGCTTGGATGTTTGAAAGGGTGATGGTGAGATCTTTGTGGTACATGGAAATTACACAACAGAGATTCTCCAGAAATTTCATATGCAAGATTGCAAGCCCATGGCCACAGCTCTAGTCACAAACTGGAGGAAGATGGGTACTACTACAATAGAGTGATTGGATCCTAGAGTATACAGGAAACTCAATGGATGGTTGATGTACTTGATCAACACACGACTTGATATTTGTTTTGTAGTCAACCAGCTAAGTCAGTTGATGTTTGAACCAACCAGAGTGCATTGGGTTGTTGCAAAGCATGTTTTGAGATATCTCAGAGGCTCAACATACTATGGATTGTGGTACAAATGGGTCAATTGAGGCTTGAGGACTTCATTGATGTAAGTTATGCAGGGAGCTCCAGAGACAGGAAGAGTACTTCAAGTGGCATCTTCGGCATTGGGTCAGCTATAGTTTCGTGGTACAATAGGAAGCAGAGATAAGTTGCGCTCAGTTCAACAGAGGTCGAGTACATGGTTTCTAGTCAGGAAACTTGCAAGGTTATTTGGATGAGGAAGTTACTTGTGGGACTTTTCAGACAGAGGATGGAGCCTGCCATGATACATTGTGATAATCATAATTGCATTAAAATCTCTGAGAATCCAATGTTTCATGATCTCTCAAAGAATATCTGGATCGCGTATCACCATCTTAGAGATTATGTGCATAAGGGCATAGTAAATATACAATACATTCCAATAGGGGAGCAGACGATAGACATCATGACTAATTCATTGGCAAGAGCTAGTTTTGTTCATCACAGAGATAAGTTGGGAGTTGTACAAAATCCATTCCTCGCTAAGAGGGAGTGTTGAAAAGTAGCGAAGAAATGGATTCCTTGATCTGTGTCTTGATTCAAGGAATCAATTTGGATATCTTCTTAGAAATCTAAGAGTTCTAGCGATGAGTATGAGTTCAATAAGTAGTTTGACTAGTGTGAATTTGTGGAGGATGAGTTATCTATCCTCTGGTGTGAGTTAAATTAGGAACTTAGTGAATAAGTGGAGTTATCCTCCTAAATTCTAGGAGGATGCAGTTAACTAAGAGTGTTGACTTTTGTTAACTAGAAAAGCTCCAGTTCAACTCCTAATTTAGAAAACTCAAGAACAATAGCCTAATCTAAAAGCTTATAAGGAGATCAAAGGCACAAAATTAATCAATCAATTCTTGAGCATGAGTTTGTGAGCAAGGGAGCTTATGGAGGAACGAGGCAAGTGTTCCTTGCGTTAATTATTGAGGAAGGCAATTTCTCTTTGAAGTAAAAATAGAAATAGGGGGAATCCCTATTTAATAGAAGCTTAGCCAACAATAGGAAATAGGAGATTATTTCCTATGGTTTTTTGTTGGAAAATTAGAGCCTCTAGTGCATATAGGAGAAGGAAGCAAGTTAGCTCTCAAGAATAAGTTTCAAGCCTAGGACAGGCAAGAAAATACTTTTATTTTTAGATTAGAACCAAATTTTATGTGTATCATATTTGTTGCTCAATTTTTGTTAATAAAATTGTGAAGCAAGCGAGGGTTTCCTTGTTGGGTTCCTTAAAAAAATTGTGTGCTTTATTGTTTAAATTTTGTGAAATTATTTATGTTCTACTCGATTGTTATTTGGTAGAGAATTTTTTTGTCTGTGTGAAAAGAAAATTTGTCTTCAGATTGTTCATAGTAGCATATCAAAATTTCGAGGAAAATCTACAATGAATGCCACATTAAATAAATAAAAAAATATGATAAACTACCAAGAAAATGAATCCAATGTGATCTATTGGTTAAAGAGGGTATATATTTATCCCTAAAACAAAGTCATTCATTTGGGCAGTTCTAAAATGTACCAATACTTTACAAGAAATATCTTTGTCTAAAATAAACTAGATTGTGAATTCTGTCAATATGTCATGCCAAAGACTCAACAGTGCCTATTTTATCAAAGGGTAGCAAGTTCAAAATCCTATCATTTATGTTCCTAGTATCTTTGTAGCATACTTTTGTAGAAGTGCGACCCCATGAGTTAGTAGATCTCGATGTCATGTGATCAACATTAAGTGATATGATAACATGTATGGCTTCCTTAAAAAATCTTGGTACATTAACAATAAATTTTTGAAAATTTGACTTTGTTGAAACTTCATAGCTCTAATAGTGCCATCCCAGAAATTTTTTCATTACTAACATTATTGTTGTTGTTTTTTCTCAAAAATGAGATCATGTAATTTTCACATTTATATATTGATGTCATGGTTACTGTAAATATATTTTGATTATCCTATTAATATTCAAATGCATTCGGTTTCAAAATACAATATAAAGAACCTACTACTATAAAGAAGTTGAAACAAACAAGTAACACAAAAAATAAGTACAGAAAAGACAAAAACCACAAATACTGACAAATGAGAGAAACAAACCTGTACTACATCTAGCAAGTGCCCTTAATCTTTGTACAAAACTCCACAGTGAGTAAGGGCAAAAGGATTATAGGGATCATGTGCGAGAGCTTCTGCAAAGCATTCAAATGCCTTTGGAATGAAACCTTGTATTTAGAGACAAATTCTATTTCCACTGTGATCTTCCATGGTGATAGGCTCTGTTTCTGGAGCAATTTCATAGATACCAAGTGATTCTACAAACTTATTCCAGCTCATTGAATAATGAATCACTTCCCAATCAGCATTCGAAGGTAATGATCTCTGTGAGTGTTCATTGTTTCCTGCAAAAACCCCACTCTCTTCCAGCTTTCACTATCTGAGACTGAGGAGACTGACTCACTACTCCATTGGCATTAGAAGGTAATGGCCTCTGTGAGTGCTCATTGTTGCCTGTGACATCCCCACTCTCTTGCAACATTCAATATCTAAGATTGAGTGAATTGAGGTTCTATCCCTGCTATAGCTAGACCCATTCCACTCTTCAACACCCCTAATTTTCCATACTGCTCCACTTCACAAACTTGCTTTACCAAAATGAAAAATCATGCACACAGTTACAAAACTACTTAAAAAATTCAATCATATAGTAACCCCATTGAAAACCATTACCAACGATGGATTAAATCCTCTAGGAGCACCTCACCCAACTTTATTAGAACACAACACATTCAAAATAAAGACCCTAATCGAAATATAGAAAAAGCATTCAGCATCTGGGATGATTACCTTACGGTCGAGCAGAATGAATTTTGATAGATGATTATCCAATTTGCACAAAGCAATAAAGAGATTATTAAAGGAATCAAAATCTACTGACAGGCCAAATTTGGCCATGTTTTTGTAACTTTTGTTCGCCTCCTTATCCATACATGCCCTGGCATACCACTTGATCACCAAAGAAAATTCTTATTGGATTAAAATCCCCTTGCCTTTCATATCATTTACTACAACCCATATAAGCTCAAAATTCCTTATCCTTCCTAGACTGCCAATAATAATGTGAGAAGCCTCAATTTTGTGTGTGTACAACTATTGTTTTTCCGCCCATTTAATAAACGTAAAATCCTGCATCCCTGCATTTTTAAATTTTCTCAATACTTGTTATACCAAACTTGATGAGAGTTCTAGTCTTGATTTATGGAGATAGGGTCAATGTCAATATTAAAGTAAGAAATGAAGATGTTGCAAATTTTTTTTAGGTTTTCTATATTTTCTTCTTTACCCTCTACAGCATAGATCATTCTCAGCCATTTTGGGAAAATAAATTTAGCAGAGCCGGAGGTATGGATTTTGGGGTTTTCCATATCGTTGGTAAAGTTTTTGCAAGTATTCGTAACTATTACACCATTTTGGAAGTCTAGAAAACCCAAGAACAAAGGTGTAGAATGTGTTGCAATGGATGTTGGCAGAGATTTACACACCTTGAGTGATCCGTTTCTAAAAATTATAGCCATTACAATGGAAGTTCGCAGATATTCACACACCTTGAGCGATCCGTTTCTGAAAATTAGAGCCATTTCCACTTGTTATTACAGGTTTTCAGCTGCAGTCGAAAAATACTTCAAATCATGAAATTTTAAATTCCCACCAAATTAATAAATGCCTATACTTTGAAATCATGAAATTTTAATCTCCCACCAAATTAATAAATGGACAGAGGGAAATATAAAATAAAAAAGCAAAGTTGATATCATTGTGAAAAAAATTGAAGAGGGAAACAAGGAGGGATCTTAATTTGGTGGCAAATGGACAATGAAGAGAGAACGTTCTAGGTTATAATAAGGAAGATACTTTTAAATTTTTTTTTTCTTTGTTCTTTTTTTTAATATTTTCTCTAAAAGAGGGTGGAATAGGTTGTTAGAAGGAAGAGATTATAGATCAGAGATTATTTCCTTTTTAGTTGTTTTTCTTATTTTTATGTTTTTTATTGAATTTTATATATTTTTTTTTCTATCTTATTAGAAAATGTAAGTAGATAGTTAAAATAATTTTTTCTAAACTAAAATGATTAAAAAAAAAATATTCATAAATATTGATATAAAGACATGGAAATAAATTCTTGGACAGTTACAAGAAGAGGAAAAGATTACAAGTCAGAGTGTAACATGAGAAGTGGACCTTAAAAACCACATAGGTCTTCTTTAATGGATATTTAGTCTTAAGTCTTGATATGGGCACCATAGGAGTTATTTATCATCACATGTGGGACTTAGTATCTATGTTATGGTTAGGAGAGGAAAACAAGGGCCTTAGTCCCTAAATTTATCTTTCTCATGCTCAATTGCCATGCAAAATACCACTATCAAGGAATATGGTCATTTAGTATGTTTTGCATGATAAGAATGGGTCTCATGGCCTTTACTATGGCCAACAATGGAAAAAAAGGACTTAAGTCCTAAATAATTAGTGACCACGTTTCAAAGCACCGTATTAATTAATATTCTCAAAGGGATATTCTATGGCCTCTATGAGGGATGTGTCTACCATTCAAAGGCTTTTCACACCACAATTGGTTCTTAGAGCCTTGTCATTGGAACTTAATGAAATTAGGAGGCTTTAAAATCACATATGATGCTTACAAGTGTATAAAGAACACATCTAACCAGGTTTGAGGGTACATTTTATACGTATCATAATGTCTATGAGAGGGGAAATGGTTTTCAATGCTAGTGTACTAGTCGGACAAAAAACCCCATAAATCTTCGCTTTGGGATATCCCCAAGATTCAATAAGTAATCCAATGTGAGAGGATTTGTTACTAAGATATTGATAGTAGAAACAAACTCCTAGTGTTAAAATTTAGAGAGAAAAGGGTATTAAAAAATTTAACATTGTAGATGGATTCAGAGACACCTTTGTCTCTAAATTTTAACACTACAGATGGATTCAAAGACCCCTATAGTGAAATGTGACACTTCGGTATCAAAATTGCAATTTTCCATTTCTGGAGTGACACAATTAAAAATTACTAAGGTAAATGACTAATCCATATACTTCTTATTTGGTCATAAATGTACTTGTTATTTGGTCATATTGTTATTCTTGGACTATAATAGTCATTTAGGTTAATCATTATTATTTTGGTCACTTATATTTAGTCATATATTTTAGTCCTACACTAAATTAGTCATTCACGTTAGTCGCTTTTAGTTTTTCACTTATTTTTGTGGAGCGATAAAAAGGTGTCTTTTTAACTCCTAATTACCTTCACATTAATTATCAACCCAGGGACGACTTTTTATTTCAAGAGTGTACTCAGTCTGAGGCGGCTATTTACTCAAGAGTAATGTTTTGCAGTATAGTGCTTAAAATGCAAAAGTAAATGAAAGCTGAAAACAAAATCTAATTGGAACAACAAGAAACTGGAATGTTCTAAACTAAATCATTCACTCAAACAACCATCAATCGAGGATACAGTAGCAATAACTCATTCCTCTGGATATTGATGCAATTGAAATCAAACCGGAACAAGACAATCAATCTGGGAACGAGGAAGCAATAACCAATGTTCTCTACAATTGAGAGTCCTTCTTTAAAGCAATTAAAAGGAAATTGAAATTGAACTAAAGCTGCTATTGAAAGTAAACTAGGAAAACTCTTTAAAAGCACTCTTGCAATGAATCAACAGAAATGAACAGCAAAGCTTCATCTAACAAAAATGATTTATTAATGGAAAGGAATAGCAATGCTAAAATACTAGAATTAAACAACAATCTTAAATGGAATCGAACAGCAAAACTAAGTCATTAGAAAGACACAGCAACTATAAATGTAATTGAATCAGCAACCTATCAGCATGAACATTAATCACAGTTATTGAAGCAACAGCAATCGTAGTTATAATTGAATAGTAACTTAATTGAAAAACCATTGCAATTATAACTGAGCAGTAATTAAATGAACCATAGTCTTAATTAGATAGCGCAACATTAGATCAGAATTATCAGCAGGACATTTCAAGTTATAATTAATAATTCTATCACTCACGCAATCCAATTATGATTTCAATATAACAAAGCAATTCTGCGAAATGTTCATAAACAAAAGATTACTGAAAAAAACAATTTAAAGAAATGAAAAGGAACTCAAACCATCACACGGCAGCAATTGTAAAGATATGATACACAGCAGCAGCAGCGTACTCCACCAGAGGCTGGGCCCTTAGCCGCCAGTGGACGCTGCTGGGTTACTTCAGAATGAAAAGAATGAACAGCAACTCCCAAATCATGTATTAATCAGCAAATTGTGGAATCATTACAACAGCAAAGGCTTGAGAATTACAACATGCAACAATCCCTACCCTATCATGAATAATCCACCATCATTCTTCATCATTTTTCCATCATTTTTCATCCCCAAATCATCCCCATCTCTGATCTCCGTTTTCATTTAAATAGAGAGAGATAAGACAGAAGTTGCAATAAAGATAAGTATAACATGATTTCTATTACAAAATTGGTTTGCTTCTAACCATTTGATCAACAAGAACAAGGTGAATTTGGCTTTGCAGCTGAGATTTGGAGGACGGCCGCAACAACAAATCTGAGAAAATCATGCTCAAAGAACCTTGTGTTTCTCTTAGTACAAGCCGAATTTGGGCAAACCGTTCTTCACTAAAGTTAATTGGGTCCGTTTTGGACAAAACCCATGTTCCGGATTTTCCAGATTATGCTTCATTTGCTCAGAATCTCAACCGCAAAACTATCACTTCTTATTCCAGCGCATTTCTGAGTTGGCACTTTTAATGATCAAATATTCAATCTGGAAATTATCTTAGAGGCTAAAAATGGTGAATAATGTTAGAACTGATTTATTAAAACTATCATTGATAAAATCATGCATAATCATCAATTTATTAGAAATAAAGGAGAATAAATAACATTCATTCATAGAAGCATAAATCATCATAAAATGGATTTATATAATAAATTATAATAAATGACATGATGAAGAATAGTAGAAATGGGTGGAATAAGTGTTCAAAAGTGATAATAATAATGGCATATTAACGGCCCAACATACCCCCACATTCAATATGTTGCATGTCCTCATGCAACGAAAACTGAATATATTGCATGTCCTCATGCAACCCAAAGACAAAAACCCATGTGTTAACCAAGCAATAAAAAATATGTTCATCTCAACTCATGAAATGGATAGAACAAATGAATTCTTCCTTAATTAATGAATATTCACTTTTAGTAATCTTGATGAAGGCATAACAATTTTTATATTGACATTCAACTATATGTATATATGAAGTTGCAACAAAATATGATATAAGTAACAGCAAACTTCATTAACCATTTTTCAAAAACTACAAACCAGCTTTTGTTGAAATTTGGCAAGTAAATTTATAATATATGAATGCCTTTATGATCCAAAAATCAGACTGTTTTGATGCATGGATCATGAGATATAAACAAAATGACTGTAGCTGAGAGTGCATGATTTCCGAAATTTTATGAACCAATATTTCTTGAAATTGTCTGGGTTTGTATTAATGATACGTCTGTGTTTTCCAAAAATCACAAGAATTGAGTTCATAGTTTTAAAAATATTATGGAAATCAATTTCTAGACTGAAATTGTATGCCTTAAATGAGAAAGAAAATAGAAAACATCCATCATGCGTAGCAATTCCTCCCCCTCTCTGAAAAATTAGCATGCCCTCATGCGATGCTAGAAAACAAATAGAGGTGGTTGCTACCAGCTATTGAATTCTATGCTTGGTGTAAAACAACATGGAATATGGGAGGTGTTGAGAATGAATAAGAATAGCAATGGATGATAAAGAATATGAATGGCATAGTCATAAGAAAGAAATGAATGAAAGCAACACTCCCCCAAACTGAAAGATGATATGCCACTGAAAAAGGGGAAGTGGTAAAGATGTGGAATGAAGGATGATAAATAATGTTCAAAATGGATTTCAGTAAATTCTCCTAAATTCGTAATAAATCAGAAAATTATGCTATTTTACCTCAAGTTTTACCTCCAAAAAGAAAAATGTGGAATGACATATATGGACTGGCAGGTGTTGAAGCTGATGTAGGCAGAGTTGGTGCTGAAAGTGATGCAAAAGGTAGAATCCAGGTAAGCACATCATGTCTGAAGAATTGTTCACGTGCGCGAGCCTCTTCTGTAAGTTGCAATAGTGTGGTCATGCTATGAATAGAATTCTGCCCATACTTGTTGTTTTCCTGCAAACAAAGCACTATTTGGCATACAATGTTCTTGAATCCATAGTGTAAGCAATAGATAAGATGCATGTAAAAATTTCAATCAGAAAAACTTATGTATACATGCAATACTAATATTTTGGCAAATCAACAAGTGATGGCAGAGTGCAGTAATCATATCGCATGCAATCCCATAATGCATACATTCCCCCCTCCAATTGGAAAAGGAATTCCATGACCATAAAGCATATGAGAGGTGTTGTGCCGATGGCAAGGCAAGGGAATGAACAATATAGCAGTGAATGAAGCAGAGTACACATATCAATGATAGGATAGCGGGAGTTATGGTTATAATGAGAGCAGAGTGTGTAAAGATAGTTATGAATAAGAGATAGGACGCTTTGGATTGATGATAAGTTATGAAAAAGAGAAAAAGAACAACAATATGCCAAAAATATGCTTTACTCATAGTATGCTAGCTGAAAATGATGCGGTTGATCATAAAACAATTTATCATGCATAAAGGTTCAAAACAGGGAAAAAGTTAAGGAAATAAATTCTCTGATAAAAAGAAAAAATAAGAAAAGGGTATTATAATAATAATTGACGATAATATATAACTTTAATACCATAAGCAGAGCCGATGCTGCCAGCAGGCGTCCATAGCCTCAGCAGGGTTGATTTTTAACCCATATGAGCCAGAATCCTCAATTTATAACTAGAGAGTTTCAGTGCTGTTCTTACAGAAGAGACCAGTGTGCTGGCGTGGTAACCAGATAACCACACTGCCATTCATTGGGATGTAGCAAAACTGATCAGGCTGGCTTGTGATGAGACCTCCTGTTCCAAGGATAATTTGACTATCCGATGGATCATAACCCTGGTGTGGTGGCCATAATGGGAATGTCACTTTCGTACAACCTTATGAACATGGTAGGTTGGCTCGTAATGAGACCCCCTATCCTCCATCTGTGAACAAAATTTTGTTGTTATTACACAATTTTATGATAAAAAGAGGGAGGCTCAGTACTCCTTAAGACCAGGGATGGTGGAAGAAGTTGAACATGTCAATAGAAAAATATACCCATAATCTCATTTATTACAGACAGAGAAGATTATAATCCAGAAGGGTGGAACCAACATGGTATTAAGATAATCAATCAACATCATGTTCAATAGAAAACAATGCAGTAAAGTAGTATATAAATAATTGTGTCCCTTTTGAAAATAATCTATCATCAAGGAGCTGTCATGTTAAAGATCATAACGTGAATGATATTAACTCGCTTCAATAGAATCCATAATTCTTGTCCTTATAAAAATAGTGTACTTTATGCCATGAAGGGGAATCAGTAAAATGTGGTTGAGATGAACTAGGAATAGTCCCACAAGAGGAAGAAAAGGTTGCTCTCAAAAATACTCCCAAAGGGTTGCTCTTTTGAAGGAACAGCAAAAACACTCAAAAAGTGGTGTTCCGTGTAGGGAACAGCAAAGGAAATGCACACCAAAAAGCAAAAATACACATAAAAAAATGTGAAAATGAAAATGTCGTTCCTTTGGAAAAAGGAATAGCAAAAACTAAAAGTGTCGTTCCTTTGGAAAAGGAACAACAGAAACGCAAGTGCCGTTCCTTTGGAAAAGGAACAGCAAAAATGAAAAGTGCAGAAGTGCTGTTCCATTCGAAAAGGAACAGCAAAACGTGAAAGTGCAGAAGTGCTGTTCCATTCGGAAAGGAACAGCATGCAAACATGCAAAAAAAAAAAATTCGCTGTTCACAGCATTGATGCTGAGGATGAGTTACACTTTGAATGAAGCAACACCTGAAACACAAAATATAAGAGAAATTAGAAAAGAAACAACATTTTATTTAAAAACAATATGTAAATTAAGTTACAACAGCTATGATATTATGTAAAAAAAATGATTTTTTTGAAGAATGTTTTGGCAGCAGTGACAAGACATGAATCTTCAAATCGAAATCAATTCTTCATTTCTTCTATTATGAATCCGTTGGGTAATGACTTAGATGAAATTCCTTTGTTTCGTTAAAATTTTTTTCAAGAATCACTCATCCATAAATTGACCTTCTTTACTTTCCCAGGACCTGCAAAAAAGCGAGTGTCTACCTGCAATAAAACATTAAATCATGGAGAAAGAGAGGTGATCGGGCTCCCCTAATCCAAGAATGATGCAAAAACAACAAGTAGTTACTCTATATAACAAATCCATTGAGAAAATAACAAAGTAAAATTTATTTGTCACCTGCGGGAGAGCAGTGGTCGACCATACTATCCAGCAGTGTTTTAATCACAACTTCTTTGTTTTTCATCGAAATTGAGTGATTCCAAAGCCAAATGAGAGATAATTCAAATTTTTATCTCCAGTAGCAACAGGTTTTAGAAATTCAATGATATGATATGTCAATTTTAGTTAGAACAACCTGCATAACATAGTCATTTTCAATTACCCAGCTCAGATCAACAGTGAATGTTTTAAGCATAGGTTTTTCGTTTGATGTCGGATTCAAATAATAAAAATTGGAAATGAAAATAGATTCATTTATTTATTTCCAATAGAAACATGTTTTGAAGACAAGAAGAATTGATAGGTCAAATACTGTAAGGAACAGCCGGAAAGACATAGTTGTGCTGATTTACGATAGACAGTCAGTATTTTGATCATAAATTCCCCATACGATATCGAAAATGAGTGATTCCAATTGCATTGTAAACTAGATTCATAGGGGAATCTACCATAGAAATAGGTTTTAAAAATTCATTCATTTAGGCCTCCAAAAACTGACTGTCCCAACTCTGTTCCTGAGCTGCCCATTAGACATCCGGTCAATGTTTTGGTTCTAACTTTTTCGTTTCAAATCCAAATTGACTGATTAAAATTGGGTTAGAAAGTAGACATCAAGGGCTACCTAGGGTAGAAACAGGTTTTAAAAATATTCATTTTTGGTCCCTCAAAACATGACTGTCCCGACTGTTTTTCCAGAAAGTTCATCAAGCCCGCAAGCCAAAAAATGATATTCAAGCATTTTTTTTAAATTGGTGATAAAAAATGAATATAAGTGTTTATAGAATTTTTATTTGCAATATAATTCATCTACATACACAAATAAATTGAAATATTTATCACCGATGTTGATTTCGATAGCGTGTTGCAACAAAAAAACAACTATTTTTACAAAAAAACAAAATGCATTTATTTATGTCCTTATTTTATTTTATTTTATTTTCTCCACTATCCTACTCTTCTTTGAGAATCGAATATGTTTATGTATAAGATTATTTCCAGTGGAACCATTTTAGAAATAAGGCCTCTAGTATGCACATACCCAAATTAGAAAAATACATGTTGATAAAAATTAGGGTATGAGAAGCCAACTTCCCTTGAAAAGATGGAGTCAAAAATTGTTGAAGTGTGGAGCAATGTTGCAAACAAGTGATGGAGTGAAACCAATCTTCAATATATCCTTTATTTTCTTGATTTCTCATCATATCATGAGGTTCTTGAGCTTTTAAAATGGTTTGTTGATGCAAACTAGAAGTAAGCTCATTTTCTTCCATAACTTCTACAATTTTTGAATTTGAAACATTATGAATCTCATTGTAAGTTTTCTCTAATGGCGCATGTGAGATAGAATGGGTGGGAAGGGTGGGTAAATTTGGCAGTTCAACACTGTAAGTATGTTGTACTGGTTTATTGCGGTGAGGGTGTGGAATTAGTTGAGCAGGAAATTCAAAAGTAAAAATGTTGGACAGTTTCTTACCATAACAGAAGATGTCCTTTATGTGTTCCTTCAAAGCTCCTTCTTCTAATGTTCCTGTCAATTAGTTAGTGAAATGGGTGGTGCTTACATCACCACTTGAATGAAATCATGTAATTCATTTTTCAAAATTTCTATTTTTTCCCTAGTCATTCACACAAAAATTCAAACATCTATTTCTACCCAACAAAGCAACAACAAATCTGTTAGGAAAGCGGACAGTGGAGCAGGGCTTTTACATGCTCCGCACGTAGGTTCTTACCTTTCGTTTTTAAGATCCAACTCTTCCCTAGCAGGCACTCATCAGATTCACACTACTCTTTAGAAATGGCTACACTCTCCCCGGCAACGGCGCCAAAATGTGGAGCGATAAAAAGGGTCTTTTTAACTCCTAATTACCTTCACATTAATTGTCAACCCAGGGACGACTTTTTATTTCAAGAGTGTACTCAGTCTGAGGCGACTATTTACTCAAGAGTAATGTTTTGCAGTATAGTGCTTAAAATCCAAAAGTAAATGAAAGCTGGAAACAAAATCTAATTGGAACAGCAAGAAACTGAAATGTTCTAAACTAAATCATTCACTCAAACAACCATCAATCGAGGATACAGTAGTAATAACTCATTCCTCTGGATATTGATGCAATTGAAATCAAACCGGAACAAGACAATCATTCATTCATTCGGAAATCAACAACAAAATACCTTGAAGCCTAAATCATTCATTCGGAAAAATAAGCAATGTATCAGTCAAGGGTTCGACAAAAATAGCCCATCCCTTTGGAAACTGATGTAACCAAAAGTAATCAAGGAACAGATCATCAATCTGGGGACTAGACAGCAAATGCCAATGCCCACTACAGTTTCAGATCGTTCTGCACACCAAAGCAAAGATAATGTAAATAACAGGAAATGGAATAGCAGATAGCAAAATAGAACAGCAAATAA
>JAXQQM020061353.1:0-22315 GCA_034641835.2 Pinus albicaulis
TGAAGATATTTGTCAAGATGATAATACCATGCCCTTGGAGCTTGTTTGAGACCATATAGAGCCTTTTTAAGTCTACAAACAAGTTTTTCATCATTTCCTAAAATGAATCCTTCTGGTTGTTCTATATAAACTTCTTATTCTAGATCGCCATTGAGAAGCACAGATTTAACATCCATTTGATAGACTTTGATTTTTTGGAAGCTTGAAAAAGCAAGAAACATTCGTATGGCTTCAAGTCTAGCTACAGGAGCAAAAGTTTCTTCAAAGTCTATACCTTCTTGTTGAGCATACCCCTTGCAAACAAGTCTACCTTTATTTCTTATAACCTCCCCATTCTCATTTAACTTGTTTTAGAATATCCATTTTGTTCCAATGGCATTTTTTTCATGAGGTCTTGGTACTAATTCCCAAGTGTGATTCTTTTCAATTTGATCAAGCTCTTCATTCATGGCTTGAATCCAACATTCATCTTTGCTGGCTTGATTGACATTGTGTGGTTCAATAGTGGATAGAAATTCCAGATAGCTAGAAGATTCCACAAGAGTCCTTGTTTGTACACCTGATCCCTTATCTCCCAAAATTTGAGATTATGGATGATTCTTTTGAACATATCTGGATGGACCTTTTTCAGATAAATCATCTTCAGGTTCTTCATTGGGTTCACTGTCTATATCATTGCTGCTTGATGTAAAAGGACATAAGTCACCATCGTCTTCATTTGTTGTTTGTTTTTCTTCTTTTTGGGATACAGGAGACTCATCAATAACAACATCAATACATTCAACAATCTTCCGAAGTCTTTTATTGTAACATTTATATGCTCTACTCCTAGAGGAGTAACCAAGAAGTATTCCTTCATCTGCTCTGGGTTCAAACTTGCCAAGTTTTTCATCATTATTTTTGATAAAGCATTTTATTCCAAAAATTCTAAAATGCTTCACAGTGGGAGGATTACCATACTAGAGTTCATATGGAGTTTTATCACTATTTACACGAACATGTGCCTTGTTAAGAATATTTACCGTTGTATGTGCTGCTTCTCCCCAAAATGTGTCAGGTGTTCCGGAATCATCAAGCATAGCTCTAGCCATTTGTTGAACTGTTCTATTCATTCTTTCTGCTACGCCATTTTGTTGTGGAGTGTCGGCTACATTAAACTGTCTTTTTATGCCATGTTGTTCACAAAATTCAAGGAATTCATCTAAATTATATTCTCCTCCTCGATCATATCTAAGACACTTGATTTTTAGATCTAATTCATTTTCAACCAGAGCTTTGAAATTCTGAAATTTCTCAAATGCTTCATCTTTGTGTTTAAGCAACCCAATCCAACACATTCTAGAGAAATCATCAATAAACAAGATATAGTATTGTTCACCACGTGGTGAATTTTTCCTCATAGGTCCACATATGTCAATATGAATAAGTTCAAGAGGCTTACTTGATGATCCTTCCTTGGCATTAAACTGTACTATGGTTTGCTTACCAAATTGGCAAGATTTGCATATGATATTTTCAGGTGGAGTAATATTGGGAAGATCGCGGATAGATTTAAGTCTGCTTGATTTGTTGATCTGAGAGAATCTTAGATGCCCCAACCTTCTATTCCATAGCCAGTTTTCTGAAGATTTACTCAAGTAACATTGCTCTTTGCAGTTCTTCAATACGTACATGTTGCTTGGAGTCCTTTTTCCTTTTATAATTGTTTTACCTGTATCAAGATCACGTACCACACATTCTTTTGAACTAAAGACAACTTCAGTTCCTTGATCACACATTTGACTTACACTTAACAGGTTATGCCTTAATCCATCCACATACATGACATCATTTGCCTTCACCTTTTCTTTTAGAAACACATACCCTTTTCCCTTAATCACAACTGGAGTATCATTTCCAAATGTAACTTTCTTTTCCTTTTCTAGAGAATTATATGCAAGAAGTTTGTTTTTGTCACCTGTCATGTGTCTTGAGCATCCACTATCAATGTACCATTGATTTTCTTCACCTTCTGCAAATAACGCTATGCCACAATTTTCAACCTGCAATTCCTTCTTTTTCCATACTTTGGAGCTTGAAGGAACATGCTCTTTTGGCTGAACTTTGCTCCTGCGTTCAGATTCTTCATGGCCAAAGTTATTGCAATAAGCACATTTAACTTCATTTAGAAGAGGAGAAAATTTGTTATAGGTATTCTTTTTTGTTTCAATATCAATCCTTTTATTTCTTGCTTCTCTTGTCATGATGGTTTTATATGCAACACATTGAACAGCTTTATGACCAAAATTGTGACATGAGAAACATTGTCCATTGAAGAAGAAATTTATGCGATCATGAAATATTCTATTTGAATTTACCTATTGATTGTTGTTTCTTTGAAAGATATTCCTGTTGGTGTTCTTTGAATTGAGATGATCATGCTTTACCTGTAATGATTTTTTATTCCCTCGCTGAGTGGCAGAATGTTGTAAACCAGCTGTAGCTGCTTTTAGATAATTTGGTGCTGAAGCCTAAGAAGATTCTCCGGTATATCCAAGACCTGTCTTTATAAGAGGAGAACGTTGTACCTTGATAATCTCATCTAAGGTTTCAGATCCTTTAGCAAATCTAAGATTCAGATTCTTTACTTTCTCAAAATATTTTCTTAGACTTACCACTTCACATTCTAATTTCTCAATGTGTTTCTTTGCTTCTTCAACCTTCTTTTCCAGAGTCTCTATGGTTATTTTTCTTTCTTCTAAGTGTATTTTGATTTTATTGTTTTCTTCAAGAAAATCATTGTCCTCTAGAGCATCCATAAAAGTATCCTTTTCTTCTCTAGATTCAAATGCCATGAGAAGTCTAAGATCTTGTTCACATTCTTCCTCACTATCAGATAACCCATCACTGTCTTCATGAATATAGTAAATTTTTCTAGTGTTAAACCGATTCTTATTCCTTTTTGCTACTTCCTTCCCTTTTGCAGGTGTTTCCTATTGAGGACACTTAGCAGCATAATGACCAACTCTTCCACACTCAAAACATTTGAAAGGAAGCTTACCTCTGAACTGTCCTGTGCCAAGTTGGAGTTTCTTTACAAAATTTGCCTCGTCTTCTTCTGAGATATATCCTGATCCTTATGCTTCTTGTACTTCTTTCCCTTTTGTAGAAGATCTGAAGACAACTTCTTTGACTTCAGATGGTCCTCCTCTTCTCATTTCATATGCGGTTAGTATGCCATGAAGTTGTACCACAGTAAGATTTTGAAGATCCTGTTTTTCTTCAAGAGCAGACACTTTTGACTCAAATTTTGCTATTAGCGATCTTAAAATTTTCTCAACCAAAGTAGAGTCGGTTATTGTTTCTCCCAGATTTTTCATACGATTTACAACATCATCAACACGTAGAAAGGAACTAGCAATATTCTCATCACTATGCATTCTTAAATTTTCATATTCAATTCTGAGAGTTTTAAGTTTTTCACTTTTTACCTTTGCATCACCTTCATAACTTAAGATGATTTTGTCCCATATCTTTTTTGTTTTATTCAGCTACATAACTTTGACAAATTCAGAATCAGTTAGACTTCCTGTTAGAGCATTGACTGCCTTTGCATTTGTTTCATAATTCTTCTTTTCAGTCGGATCTGTTAGTACTGTAGCTGGATATTGATATCCTCGTTCAACAATGGTCCATACATCTGCTCCCATAGACTGAAGATAGGATCTCATCCTTATTTTTCAGAAGATTAAATTGCTTCCATTAAAGAGCGGAGGCTTGATAGATGATGTTCCATCTTGATTGCTCATCTTGCTTGATCTTCCTTCTAGCGGCTAAGCTTTTTCAGAAGGACCTACTCTGATACCAATTGTTGGGAAAAATACTGCGAGGGGGGGTGAATCAGTATTTTGTGCTGACTGAAAACTTTTTAACTTTTTATTGCTTTTAAACCCATACGCTACTTTAATGAACACAACTCGCGTATGCTCAGAGATCTAAATATGCATTTATTTCTTAACTTAGATCATTGCATCATTCATTAATCAGATGTTTAGTAAGCAGTAAACAGGTGTAGTAAGAACAGAATAAATCACCACACATAAGCAACACACATGAACACCAGGATTTAAGTTGGAAACCCAATTCGGAAGAAAACCACTGCTGTCGTCATCTCAGTTTTCAATATTTATTATATATAAAGAAAACTTCTTACAATCATGTACTGGCGCAGACTCATACCAACACGCAGGCACCCACTTACAGAAGGCTACAACCTTCTCTCGTTTACCAGCCTCTCCTAGAAGGGAGCTACAACCCCCTGCTCTCGTTTACCAGCCTCTCCTGAAAGGGAGCTACTACCCCCTACTCTTGTTTACCAGCTACCACTAAAAGGGAGCTACTACCCCCTTACTGAAGGCATCAACCCTCAGCACTACTGCCGACCACGTTTCATCAATTTTCAAACTGGATCAAATAGCTTCAACACAACCCTTCACTTATCAAGAAATATACTTCGCCCAATGCTTCAAACAGAATAGTGAAACCACTGTAACCAAAATATTATAGATAACCCAGATTTCAGAATAGATATGCAAAAACACATTCAACCTTGAGCAATCATCAGTTCAGATACCATATGTTGGGGCCCTTTTTTTTGTTTAGTTTTGGAATATTGACTAAGAAATTTTGAACTTTGACCCTTTTTGAGTTGCGGTATGAATACACATGGCAACCGCGACCGCGCCGCAACTACCAGGAGTCGCGGAGCTACCAAGGTGGCGCGGAAGCACTCGATAGCTGGAGATAGAACAGAGATAAGTGCAGATGAAGGAAACACAGCAGAAGACAGAAAGTGGAACACGCAGACATCAGGAGAGAAGATGAGAGAAGCCGAAGTGAAGATGCAGAAGAGCCGATAGTCGCGGGTGCGGGTGAATAAATAACAGTCACCCGGCTGAAAAGAGGAGGTTTTTGAATGTTGAAGGTTGTCGAGAATGTTGGATGCATGCTGAAGAGGTTGCGCAGCTCGAGCCAGGGAAAGACGCGCAGAGCAGCTGCGGAGGAATCATGCATGGTCCTCATATGGTTTCCTATCTTCTCTATTCTACCTTTCTGTTCCAACTGCATCTGTATCAGATTTGTGAGCTATCCGTGAGAATGCTATGTAATCCTGTGTTTGGCCAAAGAGATTAATACAATGGAAGGTTGCTATCTTAATAAGATGTTCATGTGTTTGTAATGTGTTTACGCTGGTTTAAAATTTTATTTGCGAATGTCTGAATGTTTATCAAATGACCTTGCGTATATAACTTTGTATATGTAATGGATGCACCGTCTTTCTTTAGTTGCGGGTCTGTTCCTTGCCCTTGATCTCATCCCCTTTTGCATGTGGTTGCGGCACGCCTCGGGTGAGACACACTGCTCTCCTGAGCAGGGTGAAAATGCCGGCGTGTTCCTAGACTACACCGGACCCCTTTGTTGGCCACAACTCTTGAACCTGGGTCTTGTCCGCGAGACCTGACTTCTCGCCAACAAATGGTTCCGTTGCCGGGACCTGCATGTTCTGAGGGGATCTAGATCATGGTATCGAGGATTTTTGAAGGAGCAATACGGCGATGGTGGGATGATCATCTTGACCAGTTCATTGCTCAGCAAGCAGAGCTGACCAAGAAAAAGGAGGCGGCGATCAAGGAGCTTGTTCTTTTCTCTGACGCAGCCAGTGATACGTACGAAATTTTCTGGGGAAGGTTCCCTACGGACCTTTACAATTGGTTGCGGAGGTTACGAGCGACGCTGCCCCAAGAAGGCTTGCGGAAGATAAACCGCAGGTGGGCGCACGAAGATCTGGTGGCACTGCATCGGGTAGACACTGAACTAACCCGCGCAGTGGATTTCTGGGTAAGGACCACGTTGGAAGGATACACTGTGGAGTTTGCTGCTGAGTGCTATCAATCCTTCTCGAAAGCCGAGGCTGTTTTCCACTCAGGGCTAAGAGGGAAGCTGTTGAAAGAGATTCCGCTGTGGGTCAAGGCTCTGATGGTGGACGAAGGGTTGATTGAATTCCACAAAACGAGTATGGAAGCGTAAACCTTCCGTGCTGGGGGAAGGGTTGAGGGAACCGATGCTGTGTAGAATGGGAAAGTGGGGGTGGGGAATGGATGTTGAGGCCGCATGCAAGTTGCGGGAGCGACGTGCACATCGGCGGGCACAGATCGCCGATAGGTGGCGAAGAAGGGTAATGAGAGATTTGAAGAGAAGAGAGATCGAGAGGAAAAATCAGAAGGAGGCGCCTCAGAGGACGGGAGTTATGGGTTTGGATACCCGGAAAGAAGACGGGACAGCAGTGGAAGTGCAGTGGGTGCATGGGAGCCCAGCGACGCGAGAAAGAGAGATCGTGACTAGCGAAGATAACGGAAAGATGCGGCCCGAAGAAAGTTCCGATGATGAATGGCACGGCGTAATGCAGCGGATGTTTCAAGATCAGACGGCACCCACCCCTCCAGGCAGCCCTACTTCTCACCTTCTGCATGGCCAGGATCCCGACCTTCCCCTGGTACTGTATCAACCTTTAAGTAATATTTTTATTCAGTTACAAGCTTTGAGTCGGTCATACAATAGTGCATCAGTGTCAGTAACGTCCGGTAACAGCAACGTTACTAGTAGTGGTATTTTTCCTAGTGGAACCGTTGCGCAACCTGGACCGGGAGGCTTTATCCTAGTCAATTCTCCGCAAGTACACATGGCTGGATCTTTCACCCGGTATCCAGAGTTCTCTGGCCGGGGCAATGACGACGTAGAACAACACTGGTATCTGTGCGAAGCCATCTGGAGGGCTCGCCAGACGCCAGATGCAGGGAAGTTAATAGAATTCCAAACCACGCTCAGAGAGAGGGCTCTGCGATGGTTTATCAAGTGGTCCGAGGCTCATCCTAACCCCGTAATTGCGGACGTGAAGCGAGATTTTGTCCGCGAATTCAAGCTTCCCTAGACAGACCAGCAGGGCCTGTCAGAGCTGTGGGAAATTAAGCAGAAGGAAGGTGAGACCGCGTGGGAGTTGATGCGGCGATTCAAGGACGCAATCGGGAAACTCAACTACCCGATCGATCCAAACCACCAAAGGGACTGGTTCATCAAGGCTCTGCTCCGCTTGACACGAACCCCTCTCACTCAGCAGAAGATTGATAATCTGCAGGACGCTTTGGAGCAGGCCATGAAGATTGAAGCCATGGCGGGCTACCCCCAGGAATATCGGGGGGGGGGTGGCCCCGCAAGACCCTTCTTTGGTAGGGTTGCAACACCAGATCGCTAGCTTGACCGAAAAGCTCAAGGAACTTCAGCCAGTGAGACTAGTGCGACCGAATGTTTGGTGTACACATTGTCTGGTCGAGGGCCACGTCGTAACCGAATGCCCTCGGTTGCGCGGCGCAGGAGCAGGACCCTCGGTCGCAGCTATCCAGGGAGGTCCACCACCAGGGGGTGGTGCGGGGATGAACCCGCAAGGAGTCTACCAGCCGCAACAGACCTTTGCGGGGTTCCAACCGCAACTGGGGTCCTCCACCACAGAGTACTGTGAGATTTTTCGGACGATGGGGCATCCGCCTCGGATGTGCCCGATATTACAGAAGTACTCCACAGTCTCGAATAATGTATACTGCGAATTTTGTGTGTCTACGACTCACAACACTGAGCAGTGCAGGGCGCTTGACGCACTTGCGGATCGATTGGATCGTCCCTCGTACAGGGTGAATGAGGCTCCAAGGGGAAGAGGTGGCGGCATGCGGGGAGGCCGAACAGGCGGACGCGGTCCGGTCAAATGCTACAACTGTGACCAGGAGGGTCATGTGGCTCGAGAATGTCCCCTTCCGCGACGACCCTGGTGTTCCCAGTGCCGGGTCAACGCCCATGCTACAGAAGACTGTCCGGAGCTCATCAAGAAGTGGGAAGAACGGGCGAGGCAGAGGGGAGCGAATCTGATAAACTCAGAACCGCGAGGGGCCGCAACCCCCGACATGCAGAACGTTGCGATAGTAACGAGGGGCGGAAAGAAGACTGGCGAGGATGCCCTCGAGAAGGAGCCAGCGCGAGTGGTTCGGCCGGCATCTCCGAAGAAGTTGATCAGGCCCGAGGTCCAGAAGAAGTATTTCCAGGAGGCGGTTGAGGCATTCGCCCAGTTACGGAACGAGGGAGGTTTGGAGGAGCCCAGGCTGCCGGAATCTGGTGCGCAGAACGTCGCAGATACTGTGGTCGAGGATTGGCTGCGGCTATTCCTCAGGATTGTTGATAATGCTGCGCTGCGGCAGCAGCTCAAGCATGCTTTGGACGGAGCACTGCAGGGGCGCACAGAACTTAGAGAGCCAGCAGACGCTAGCCCTTAATACGTGCAACGTGTCAAGCGGAACAAGCAAAGAACAGGAAAAGAATTCCGGCTTAACACGCAGGTCGCAGGGTTCCAAATCAGTGACACCATGTTGGACTTGGGGTCCGACGTCAACATACTGCCACGAAAGACACGGGAGGCTCTTGGAAGGCCACGGTTAGCCTACTCACCAATCCAACTCAAGATGGCAAACCAGTACTGCATTTTTCCAATCGGCCGGCTCGAGGGAGTCGAGGTCGACGTTGCGGGGGTGAAGACATACACCGATTTTGAAGTTATTGATATCATGGGCGACAAGGATCCCTATCCGGCCTTACTCGGCATTGATTGGGCTTTTGAGAATTACGCCATCATCGACCTCAAGAAGGAGCTGATGATCTTTGAGGATGGGGAGGTACGGGTCACCCAGCCTCTTGACCCGTATCAGGGTCCGCAATATACAGAATCAGTGGACAATCGGAAGGATGCTCAGATAATGGACCATCTCTATCGGATGACTGCAGGGAAGCGGGACGATTATATTAACCCGACCGCAACTGGCTCTGTCAGTTGGCGGAGTGTACAGAGCTCGGAGCTCGGATCCGAACTCGCGTGGGAAGACTGGCAGCAAGGGGGATATGAGACCACCACGCGGAGATGTGCCTCCATCGCTCAGGTCCGGTGGGTAGGGACTGAGATCCGCGGATATCCCACATTGTCAAACATGCAGGCAGTCAATACTTTTATTGCCAAGGTGGAAGATCGGGTCCCAGCTGAAAGCCGGATGGCCCTCTTGGATGTGGCCTTGCAGTCAACGTCGGCTCGATGGTGGAAAAATCACCGCAACACTCTGTTGCGATGGGAGTGTGTGGTGGATGCTCTGCGGGCACGCTTTAAAGAGGATGAAGGACCCTCCAGTACGCTTAAGTATCATGGAAATTCAGACCCGCGACACCATTTGCGGGCCTGCGAAGAACAGTGGCGGAGCACACGGTACCCTGTGGAGCTGAGGGTCCACAGGTTTATCCACTCCCTAGGCACCATTCCCCAGGCCTGGTACCTGGAGGAAGAAAGGAAACGGAAAACCCACTCTTGGCAGGCAGTTGCGGACAAGTTTGTACGGTGCTTCTTGTTCGAAGGGGAGACGGCGCAGGAGTCTCAAGCCCTACAGGCAATCAAGGAGGTCTTGTTTTTCCGCCAGCCCGAGCCCGACGAGGGCCTGGTTGTGTCACGACCTGAGGTCAGGCGCGAGTTGGTTTGTCACCGGATTGACAGCGATCCGGAGGACAATAGTTTGGAGGACCTCAGGCATCTCTATTTTGACGAAAAGGAAGGTGAGCGGAGCATCAGTGAAGAGCCGACGACTGAAGGAGTCCATTTACAGCCGCTAAAGACAAAAAAACTGAACATTGGAACGGACGAGAAACCTAAGCTCGCAACGGTGGGAGATTACTGGGACGAGGAGACAACAAAAGAAATTTTCAGCCTCCTCCGGGAATACGAAGATTTTTTTCCGTCCTCAGTTGCGGACCTGAAGGGGATCAAGGGGGATCTGGGCGAAATGCGCATCACGTTGAAGCCGGGGGCCAGACCGGTGAAGCACCGACCCTACTGGTTGAATCCACGTATCAAAGAGAAGGTCAAGATGGAGATTGACAAAATGCTGGCTGCAGGTCTCATCTTTCCAGTAGAAGAAGCGGAATGGGTGAGTCCGATTGTCATCCAGAACAAGAAGGACAAAGCGGAGATCCGGGTCTGTGTAGACTATCGGAGCTTGAACAATGCTTGTATCCACGACCCGTTTCCCACCCCCTTCAGCGATGAAGTTCTAGATCACGTCGCGGGAAACGAAGCTTATTTCTTCACTGATGGGTTTTCGGGCTACCATCAGGTGCGCATCGCCGAGGAAGACAAAGCAAAGACGACATTCACCACTGAGTGGGGATCATTCGCATACCACGTTATGCCGTTTGGTCTGAAGAACGCACCGGCTGTGTTTTCCCGGATTTTCATTGCTGCTTTCCAGGAGTACATTCACAAGTTCCTGGAAGTCTACATGGACGACTGGACTGTTTACAGCCTGCTGAAGAAACACGCCTCCCTGTTGCGTGTTATGTTCGACCGGTGTCGCCAGCTGCAGATTTCCTTGAACTTGAAGAAATGTATTTTTGCAGTACCATTCGGCACACTCTTGGGCCACGTGGTGTGCAAGCAAGGGGTTTGCGTTGATCCTGCCAAGGTCACGGTCATCGTCCACATGGAGGCCCCCGAGACCGTGAAGCAGTTGCGGGCACTGCTCGGGCACACAGGATACTACAGGCGGTTTATCCGCAACTATGCCAAAATTACGGCCCCTCTGGAGAAACTGTTGCGGAAGTCAGAAATGTTTGAGTGGATGGCGGAGTGCAGGAAGGCACTTGACACATTGAAGGAGAAGTTGGCGACGGCACCCATACTTGTTCATCCCGACTGGGATAAGCAGTTCCATGTGCATATTGATGCGTCCGGAATTGCACTTGGAGCTGTATTGGCGCAACCCGGGGAGACGACAGTTGACCACCCTGTGTACTTCGCCAGCCGTCGGTTGTCGAATGCGGAGAAGAATTACACCACGACCGAGCGGGAGGCATTGGCGATGGTGTACTCTCTCCAGAAGTTCCGCCACTATCTTCTGGGCGGAAAATTCACATTCTTCACGGACCATTCTGCATTGAAGTATCTGGTGAATAAGCCTGTGTTGGAAGGACGGATCTGTCGCTGGCTTCTACTTTTCCAGGAATTCACGTTTGAGGTGATTGTCAAGCCTGGCAGGTTGAATGTTGGTCCCGATCATTTATCCAGGTTGGAGACGGGAGAGAATGAAGGCTCGTTGGACGATCAGCTACCGGATGCTGACCTCTTCCGAGTTGAAGCAGTACCAGATTACCTGGCTGACATTGCCACTTACCTGACCACGGGACAGGGTCCTCAGGATTACACCCCGCTTCAGAAACGCCACCTGGTTGTCCGGGCGGCCGACTACCAATTGATCGCTGGGCAGCTGTACAAACTGGGCCTTGATGAGGTGTTGCACAGGTGTGTTCTCGACCATGAACGGGAAGCAGTGATGTGGGAATGTCACAGTGGTGTTGCGGGAGGGCATGTGGGTGCGAAACCCACCGCAAGGAAGGTGCTCCAAGCTGGCCTGTGGTGGCCGACGGTACATGCAGACTGTAAGGCCTATGTGAAGCGTTGCGATGTTTGCCAGCGGACGGGAAGGCCTTCGCACCGGGACGAGCTTCCGCTACACCCAGTGCATGTGTTGCGGCCGTTTGAAAAGTGGGTTGTTGATTTCGTAGGCCCCATCGCACCAATCGCTCGACATTCCAAAGCCCGGTACATCATTACCGCAACGGATTACCTCACACGGTGGGCTGAGGCAGCAGCGGTACGCGACTGCTCGGCAGAGACCGCTGCCCGGTTCATCTTTGAACACATCATCAGCCGCTTTGGCTGCCCACGGAGCTTAACCAGCGATCAGGGTACGCATTTCATTAATGCCACGGTCAAGTCACTACTGGACACATTTATGATTCAACATCATAAAAGCAGCCCATACCACCCACAGGCCAATGGTACTGTGGAAGCATTCAACAAGATTCTCGAAAAGGGCTTGACTAAAATTTGCAATGCTCAGCGCGACGATTGGGACGAGCGCCTCCCAGCGGCATTATGGGTCTACCGTACCACAGTGAAACGTTTGACCAACCAGACGCCATTCCAGTTGGTGTATGGCCAGGAAGCTGTGATTCCCGCCGAGTTCACTGTACCCAGTCTTTTGATCGCAACGTCCCTTCAATTCTCGGACGAGGAGTCACTTCGGGAACGCCTCCAGGAACTACAGGAGCTGGATGAGGCCCGATTCCTGGCGGAATTCCACCAGAAGGTTCAGAAGGCCAGACAGAAAGCGTGGCACGACCGCCACATCAAAACCAAAGCCTTCCAAGTTGGCGGCAAAGTTCTCTTATATGACAGCCAGTTCCAGAAGTTCCCAGGCAAGCTCCAAATGCACTGGTTGGGACCCTACTTTGTCATCGAGATCCGCGACTCAGGAGCCGTTCGGTTGGCACAGCTGGACGGTACAGTTCTTCCCGGATGGGTGAATGGCGCATGCCTGAAACCCTACCAGGAGTAGGTATCTTTCACTTTTCATCAATAACTCTCGCAACCGAGAGAACCCGTAGAGTAGCTTAGTCGAATAACTCTCCCGCAACCGGGATGAGCGTAGGGAGTCTTTTCCGTTCATAGGTAATCAGTCAAATAATTGGTCAGTTGCGGATACATCACCGCAACCGACTGTGGTCGGGGCAGACTAGTCCAGCGTGTCACAGCGCCAGTCCAGCGTGTCGATCGCGTAGGATCCATCCCCGTGCTAGTGTTAGTCCAGGTCATTTCCGTCAGTCCTTTTTTCAGTCCGTAGGATCGCTCAGATTTGCTCATAAATTACCATAATAAACAGTAATCATACCATAATCATTTGCCATCACCCGCAGTTCCCTTAGCCGTCGAGTCCGCCCATCTTCCCATGACGCCGTCAGCAACTGTCATATTACACACAGGCACGCGATTGATCGCACGATTATCGCAGCCTCGAAGGATAGCAAGAATTAATTGCCGTTATGGAGTCTCATCAGCTCCGCTCGTGCCAGGGAATGCCATAACTTGCATGGAGACTAATCGCTCGAGAATGACGGACCAGTTCAATTTGCCAAGTTCAGCGATTCCAGAGCAGTTACAGCCTCCAAGCACACCGCACCCAGAAGGAAGCTCCCGAAGAATTCTCCAAGTCTACCAGCGCCGCACCAAGATGCCGAGAGCTCTCATCTCCGTCCCTGAACCAGCACTGGACAGCAGAATTCACCGTGTAGAATCGTTCGTTGGCAAGTATGACAATGCAGCATGCATGGACACCAACCTGTCTGACCCAGCGGAATTTCCCCACCTCCACTGGCAGACCTACATGGAGCACCATTACACGCCAGGCAGTAGCTCCAACAGTCGGATGCGGCCAGAATTCAGGGGTCTGCAACAGTCGTCCTTAATGCATTTGAGGACTCTTCCAGTTTTCGGAACTACGGGACCGGCTCTGCAATGCACACGGTTCCTCCTCAGTCGGATACAGAACGGGTCCCTGTGGCTCAACGAAGAAATTCCAATTCACACCGAACACATTCATCGGCTTACAGGGCTGTCTGTAAATGGTGCAGATGTCTCCACTGCTGGCCAGACATCCTCCAAGCGCGCCCGAAAGTCGGGTGACTCGGACCTGTATACCAAGTATGGCACTCGCCGGGGTGGCAAAGGTGCCAAAATTGACTTGATCAACAAACGAGAAATTCGGTTCGCTTGCTACCTGATCTCTAGCAAGACGATGCGCCATTACACGAAGGGAGAATGCACCCTGGACACAATTTCTATTGCAGAGCACTGCACCCGAGGCGCCAAGTTGAATTGGTGCTCTTTCGTGTTGAAGGAACTCTTCGCGGCCTGCGAAGAAAACTACAAGCATACCACCAGTTTCATTTACGGCTACTTGATCTTAGCCTTCACCATGTGGAAATCGCACCTTCCTCCTATCCGGACGCCGGCGGAGATCACCGCGAGCCAGCCTCTCGCGATGAGATACACCCCCTGGCAGGTGTCCATGGATCCCAGCACCAAACAGGTGAACGCGGAGGCGTTTCGTGCATGGTACGGGATGATGACAGATGTGGTGACCAACCAGCAACGAGTGCCCAGGCACCTGTTGGATGAATACAGTGAGCAGGTGTGGTTTGGGGTCAGCCACAGGCACACCTTCCTCCGGCCAACTTGCGTGCCAGACACCACCTTTCACATGGCGCCCCTCCGATTCCAGTTGAACGACGACACCTTCCACCGGGAGGTCTCTGCATGGCCGGGGGTCGTCAAGCACGTCCGCGACGGGATCACCCGCTATAACTTTGAGGGGATGCTGCCGGCACAGCGGCCTGCCGCGACCGGCGCAGGGAGATCTTCACAAGTTGCGGCGGAACTACCACAAGATGCAGTTGAGACCGCACCGGACCTGCCAGAATCGCTAGTCCCCATCGTCGAGCACCTCAATGACCAGGTACGATGACTTAATGTGGCCACCCAAGTTGCTTCAAGTGGTGCTCCTATATTTCCTTCCTTTGCTGAATTTCATATTAGTCGGTCTCGTGTTCCCTCCAATACCGCCCCCCTCATTTTTCCCATCCCCACTAACCTGTTCACCTCTGCCACCCCTCTCATCACACCGATGGGCGAACCAGGCCCAGAACCCGATTCATCTGGCCCAACTCCATCCAAGAGGGCCCGCATAACTGCTACAGATCCAGTGGTGGATCTGACTGATGATGATCCACCAGCCACTCCACCCACAACAACTTTGATCCCGGAGGAACCTCTGATCGATCCAGCAGAGTTCCTCAACCTTCACCTCCCCCCCACTTCTTTCCCTCCGTCCACCGCTCCCTCCACCGGCCGAGCACCTGCCACCTCCTCCAATCCATCCAATTCGTCAGCCACTGTGTCAGATTCTTTGATCCGGGAACTTTTCGGCGGTGACCACGGGGTGGAAGTCACCTCCAGTACTGCAGCCGTGGTACCACCGGTTGACCCCGTGGCCACGCCCCAGCATCCTACTGCTACTATATCTACCAGGTTCACGAATGGTGGGGCTGCTTCGGCTGCCCCTCCCCTAGAGCAGACCACGCAGCAAGACCGGCCGGCGACCGAGATGGCTACTTCAGTACAGCAGCCGACGCCGGTCCATCCTCCAGAGACTTCAAGCCGACCAGCGGCCAGGGGCAAATCTTTGCAGGAACAGATGCCAGAGCAGGGTGCACCCAGTACAACCAATGCAGAACCATGGACTTCAGCACAACTGTACCTTCTCATTCAGCGGGCGGCCCTAAAGGCCGAGCAGATTCACACAGGGCTAGAGCAGCGGTGCACCGAGCAACAGAATCAGATCACGACGCTTACTGAACAGCGCAATCAGCTGCTGCGGGAGAAGACCAACCTCCAAGAGTAGGCCAACATTGCTACTCAGGCGCTCTCCAGCGTATGGCCTGCTGCAAGGGCTCACTATGCCCCACTTCCTGCCAGTATAGAGGAGGACAGTATAGCACTACAGGCTCACCACATCAGGGAAGTTTTCACTATTGTTTGCAGGGAGAACCAGGAACTCCAAGCGGCGTTAGCCGCACGGCCTACCCTTCCAGAACCACCGAGTGTACATTCATAACAGGTAACTGCCAAGCGGACGCAGGCAGTTAGTATGCAAGCAACTCTCCATTCCACTGCAGCCGCAGCTTCCGCCCTTCTGCGCAGTTTGCAGGAGTGCTCACTCGCCTTAACTGTCAAGACGCAGCCTATCGCTGCACAGCTGCAACAAATCTCCCGCGACATTCAGGCGACCACGGACCCAGCACGATTAGATCGGCTCTACGCCCAGTCGGACGAGATGGAACTTCACATGCAACAGACTGACGCCGAATCAGCAGCGGCCAAACATGTCATCCGAGAGATTCGTCCGCCCCTTCGCGCCAATGCTGACTCAATGCAACAGCTGGATGCCAAGGCCGAAGCCCAGCTTGCCACACTGTTCGGGGCTGACCCGACGACGATAGACGAAGCTGCCGCCACCCGGATCTTTCAAGAAGCTGACTTGCTTATGCAGGAATGGCAACAAGCGGTGGCGGCCTTCACCGAGCTTTGAGATACAGCGCTTCGCCGGGTCCCGGAGTTGGGGCCCTTGTTTTCACAACCAGATGGCGGAGCACAGCAGGAAAGGGCGCAGGGGGAAGGCACAGCAGAGCAGAGCACGGGTGCCAGCGGGGCAATGGAAGTAGAAACTATTATTTGTGATTGACTCGCGGACGAGTCAAGGAATTGTGGTCGGGGCCTGTTGGGGCCCTTGTTTTTGTTTAAGTTTTGAATATTGGCTAAGACATTTTGAACTTTGACCCTTTTTAAGTTGCGGCATGGATACACATGGCAACCGCGACCGCGCCGCAACTACTAGGAGTCGCGGAGCTACCAAGGTGGCACGGAAGCACTCGATAGCTGGAGATAGAACAGAGATAAGTGCAGATGAAGGAAACATAGCAGAAGACAGAAAGTGGAACACGCAGACATCAGGAGAGAAGCTGAGAGAAGCCGAAGTGAAGACACAGAGGAGCCGATAGTCGTGAGAGCAGGTGAATAAAGAGTCTTGCCGGCCGAAAAGGAGGTTGTTGAATGTTGTTAAAGAGTGTTGAAATGCGAATACATGCGGAAAGAGACTCGCGAGGGAAGACAGGAGGGAAAGACGCGCAGAGTAGCTGCGGAGGAATCATGCATGGTCCTCATATGGTTTCTTATCTTCTCTATTCTACCTTTCTGTTCAAACTTCATCTGTATCAGATTTGTGAGCTATCAGTGAGAATGCTATGTAATACTGTGTTTGGCCAAAGAGATTAATACAATGGAAGGTTGCTGTCTCCATAAGAGGTTCATGTGTTTGTAACGTGTTTACGCTGGTTTAAAATTTTATTTGCGAATGTCTGAATGCTTATTAAGTGATCTTGCGTATATAACTTTGTATATGTAATGGATGCACCGTCTTTCTTTAGTTGCGGGTTTATTCCTTGCCATTGATCTCATCCCCTTTTGCATGTGGTTGCGGCATGCCTCGGGTGAGACGCACTGCTCTCCAGAGTAGGGTGAAAATGCCGGCGTGTTCCTAGACTACACCGGACCCCTTTGTTGGCCCCAACTCTTGAACCTGGGTCTTGTCTGCTAGACCTGACTTCTCGCCAACAAATAAGGACATTTTTGCACACACTAATAAAATTCAAGCAAGTGGGGCACCAGGTTCATTAAAGCTTATTTCTAATTGGAAGAATGCCGAGGAAATAGATAAAACTAATTTCTCATGGTATCTTGATGATAGTGAAACAAAGGCTAATATACACATCTATCTGCTTTGTGGTTTGATTCACTTAAATGAGCCATATGATGTGATGGGCAGAGTACGAGACATATGTATGGTCCCGAATACAAACACTATTTATGTTCTTGCAAGGAAGGCTCAGAAATGTGAGAAGGTTAGATATCATCTATCAATTGTCAAGTATGACATAGATGAAATATCTTCAAAATTTTCTGAAGAAATATCAAGAAACATTGCAAATAACATTGTAAGTATGCTTATTTTTATTTCCTCTATGCATTATTGTAAGGATGATTCAATTTTTTATAAATTATTGATCATTGACATGTTTTATTTTGTTTCATAGGATTTTGTTCCTGGTCTTTCAAACATGTTTGATGGTATTTATATGTTGGTGTCAAATGTTATGGATGTGATCAAAACTTTCCACAAAGACAAAGCAGAGGAAAGGAGATTGAAGCAAAGAGCAATAGCTCGTGACACTGCAACAGTACAAAGAGGGGATCAACCAAAAGTCACTAAGGTGGGTCAATCTAGTAAACTTAAACATGTTTCTTTTGAAGGTGTCGAACATGAAATAGAAAATTATGATAGAATTAGTGAGGAGGAGATGAGAAATATTGTGCAAAAGGAGAAAACAGATCAGACACCAAAAAGAAAAATTGCCAAAGATGTCTCTCTTTTACCTCATGAAGGAGAGCTTGTTTATAAAAAAACTGATATGTTATCCAATAAGACTAGGAAATCAAATATTGGTGAACCTGTAAAGGTCGTGAGCAGCAGTGAAGAACAAATTGAAAGCTCTTATGGAAGCAGAGAAATCATAACACCAGGTGTTGAGTTAGAGGATGGCATTATTAAAACAAAACAAAATGCTATTCGACAAGAGTTGAGGAAGAATAAATTAATTCTTGGTGGCCAAACATTTGAGCTTAATGTTAACCAATTTTATGGCCCAAATGAAGGACAATCTCAATATCAAATTAGAAAGGCCCATCACCTACATGTACATAATTTGAAAACATTGGTCAGGTTCAATCCATATGCGCATGTGGTGGATTATGTGGTTCTTGTCGATCCATGTCGGGTTCCCAACAAACAAGCATTTGACAAGACAAAATGTTTCGGTCTCAATGTTAGTTCGGAGGGAACCCGTGGAAGTAGAGGCTAAGAGCGGGGAAAATTTTAAGAACCCCCCTAAATTTATATGTATAATAAATGGGCGAATTCCCATGATACATAGGAAAAATGGAAGGCGATTTTATTAATAATATAATATGTATATATAATTTTTTGGCGAATCTCTCATGAGATTATATTATCTTCAGGTTCAATCCATATGTGCATGTGGTGGATTATGTGGTTCTTGTCGATCCATGTCAGGTTCCCAACAAACAAGCATTTGACAAGACAAAATGTTTTGATTATAAATATTATGTAATTGGAGGGAACCATTCAATAGAGGCTAAGAGACAATTGATTGCAGAATATCCCAATAATTATCTTTTTCAAACAGTGAAATGCATCATTTACGCTGGCTTAACAGAAATGGAATCAAAGTTATTGGCATGGGATCATAATGCAGATAATGAGTACATAATGAAAATGACTTTCATCCAAAGGGTCAGATTTATTCATAATGAATTCATAGAAAAATGTGGTGGGGATAAGACACAAGTTAGTGTAGCATTTCGAAAGAAATGTTTAATGGAAACAGGTTATCAAATTGATGAAAAAAAAAGCAAAAGATGGAAAATTGAATACAAATCTCTTCAGAGGCACAGATAACATTTTTCAGTTGGAATTTAGAACTGGGGAGGTATGGGATTTGATTTATGACATTTTTGATCGATGGGAGAATATTTCCATAAAAAATCAGAAAGTCAAAAAGAGTAAACCCATAATATGTACCAACAGTAAGGGGGGTCCTGAAATGAAGCAGCTTCCAGAGGATATGACTATTACACCTTGGAGAACAATGCAAGGTGTGAAGGATGATAAATTAGTCAAATCAGTATTAGCCCGTGTGAAGTCGGGTGAATTATCAATGGAAGAAATGTGTGCAGAATTTCAAAAGTAAGTTTCTTGAATTACTTCTTATTTTTCTTTCATTATAATTTTCTTTTAAATAAAACATAATGATGTTGGTAGAATTTGTTATACATGTCAATATATTAACGCTTTTAACTTGATTTATTCTGTCAGAAAATTTTTATGAAAATACAAGAACACATGGTTAAAATGTTGAATGAAGACGGTTGGGATGATGTTGTACGCAACTACCCAGAAGCAAGTTCTACATCAACACTAAAAGAGTTTTATATTGCATTCAATAAGGTATGTTGATTTATAAATTCATTTTATTCATATTTAAACTATTTTTATTTTATTACTTATACATATCTATATATATATATTTTTACGTCATTAAAGATGTCGAAGAAGGATGGAAATGGAGTACCAGATACTTTCAAAAGCTTTTTTTGAAAAAATTAAGATGGAGAACATGAGAAGGAAGCGTCTTATGAATGTTGAACTAGATCCTACTCTTAATCATTACATTTGGAATGGGCTCGACAGTGTCCAATATTAAATAATACAAGGTGACTGTGAAGACATTGCATCACTAATACCTAAAAGGGAATATGGCCTAGTTATTGCAGATATTCCTCATGGTTTCAATTTCCCAGACATTGAATATGATAGAGAACCATATACTTATCAAGCTTTTAGTAAAGTGGTTACTGGTTTTCAAGAAGTGACAACATCACCACTTTGGCGATTTGTGACATTTCATTCAGACACACAGTTTCCAATGTTATTAACAAGCTTCAAGGGTAAAGCAAACTCAAGGATGCAACTTACATGGTAAGATTTTGAAATTGTATGTTTGATTCCTCCTAAAAAAAAATTTTCATGTAAAATTTAATTGAACTTTTACTATGTTATGTTACAAGCAAAAGTCAAATATTGTTTCTTCCGAAGATCAGCCTATTATAAATGATTGTGAGTTCATCCATGTTGAATGTTGGACAAAAGACGATAGCTATAAGCATATTATTATGAATCGAGTAGATGGGAAGAGTCATAGTTAAGTATTGGTTTATGATGTAGTTGTAAGAAAAATAACATATGAGGATAAAGATGCAAAAGGAGATATAGTTAACATTTATCAAAAACCACAAGCATTGATTAACTATCTTATAGATCTATGTTCAAATGAAGGAGAATGGGTTTTGAATTTATTCTCAGGTTCAGGTAAGTTTTATTATACAAATTTAAATTTAAATATTGTCTTTTTTACTTTTTATGTCTCCATACTAATTTTCTTACTTATTTTTTTGTGCTTGATGATTAGGTACAACACTAGCATGTTGCCTACTAAAAGGAAGAAATTGCATTTCCATTGAGAAAGACCCAGTTCAATGCAAATTTATTCAACAAAGAATTAACACTCTTAAATTCCTTCCAGATGCGAAGCAAGAAGTTGGTTTGAGGAAAGGAGATTTTAATGAATCACGGGTGGAAAAAAAAGCAAAGGAACCTCAACCACCATTATATGGAATGATTGGAAAGGGACACTTTGGAAGATTTGCTGACATGAAAGATCCATTAGAAGACGGAAATGATCAAAATGAAGAAGAAAATGCTGCGGAAGAAGCCATCAATGTTGTTCTAGATGATGTTGAAGATGTATTAGTTGATATTGTTGATGATGTTTAAGTTATGCTTGCAAATAAAGCTTATTTTTTAGAACTATTAATCAGTTTTACTTGTAATGTTTAGACTTTGATATTTTATGAGAACAACCCTTTTTTTTTGCAAAAAACATGTGATTGCTATTATTTTTTGACATAAAATTCAATAAAAATGCTGTTTTCTTAAGTTTTTTTGTTAAGATTCTCCCAAAAAATTAGTTTATTTAACATGTTTTTTCCAACAAAAACTCTGTAAAAGTGTATTTTTTGCATTGTATTTATATTGAAAAATTGTATTTTTTTGTCATATGGTTCAAAATATTGGTTTTTTAGCGACAATTTCTTGATGTGCATTGAAAAATTATTTAATAATACATAAACATGTAGAAAATATAAACTTTAGAATATTGACCATTTTTCCATCTTTTATGTATGTGAAAAAGTGAAGATATCATTACAAGTTTTTATTTTAAAAAAAAAAAAAAAAAAATTAATTTTTAAAACACAAGTACATAAATGCACTTAAAAATAAACATCTCACAGAAGAAGAAGACATTAGAAAATCTATAGTGTCAAAATCAATCCTATAAAAAAACGTTGGTGATGATACACCACCACTATTCAAAATCGACATAAAAAACATCACTTAAAAAAAAAATTTAATTTAAAAAAAAAAAAAACAAAAACAAAATGAAAAAAACTTAAAGTGCCAAAAACATGCTCAAAATTTTTTTTCTTGATTCTGCATCGCCACTTTTTCAAAATTAGGTGTTTGTCTTGATACTTCAAAAAGTAGGTAACAATGAGGTTACCTATTTCATCAGTAACATTGTTAGTCCAGCACTTGTCTACAAGGTGACCTTTCTTATGGCAATGAGTAATAAACAATTGCAACTTATTTTCAACATCATTTTCCTTGTCCAATGGGCCTTTGACTTCTTGCCTCATTTATTTAGAAAGTTTCATGTGCATGGATATCTTCTTCCAACATCTATAAACATTATGATTATTCAAACCACAAAAGGAACATGCAAGTTCTTTTCCAAATCTTATGTGAATATTTACCATGTTTATCATAATCAAAAGCAATTTGATTAGAGGAAAATTTATACCTTGAACATCCATCGTTGTCGCCTTCTTGAGGAGGTGAATTTGATGAGGTAGTGGCTCTCCTCTGAATACTAGCAATGAATTCAATGACTCTAGAGCTTTCAACATCCTCTTCTTTTACATTCTCATTAGCTGCATGATTATTAACATCTTCTTGCAAAGTGGGTGTCAAACTTTTACATTCATCATGAACAC
>JAXQQM020076592.1:0-137132 GCA_034641835.2 Pinus albicaulis
TATCACTCAGGCCTTCCTTGAAGTTGTAAGAAAAGGAAAGAAACCCGAGGTAACCACAAACCAACCTTCAGATGCAGAATCTAGCCAATCTGCATCTAGAGAGGGCTCTCTCTTTATAATTTATCTTTGTTCTTAGAATGTTTTAGGCTAGTTATAGATCCAAGAGTTTGTTTGAAAATTGGTGGAATCCACAAACTAAGGGCAAGGTTGAAAGTTTTCAGTCCATTGGGCTATGGAGTCAAAGGATGGATTTACTGGATTTCTATTCTACACACAGGATGGCTTTACAGGGCAAGGTAGCTAGACAGAGAACAATCCTTAAAATTTAAAGTGGATAGGATGATTTTGAAGGGATGAAAGGCAGCTAAGAATCTTTCACCATGTTCAAAAGAAAGAAATGAGATGACTACAAACAAAGAGCAATGAATAATTCTTTATTATAGTAATCAACAATGTTTAAATTAGCAAAGAAAGAGCATTTAAGAATTCATGCTTATAACTAATTTAGAGGAAAACATTAAGAACAATCACATCTGAAATCAAAGTACAATTAAGTAAATTCTGATTCAATCCTTTATGTAAATTATTCAGAAATGGACATAATGATATTATGAACTGATATAAAACATATGACAAAGGGTAGAAAAACTTATTGAACTGCAGTCCAACACATGAATCTTGCAAAAAGTCCAGAGCTTTAAATCGTCATCCAGTAAGCCACGAATAAATTTCTCCAAAATGCTTTTATTCCGAAAATCTCAATGTTACAGCAAAGTAATAGAATCCACCCTCAATACTTCCTTTGAGGGTTTATTTATACAAGAAAAACTTGAAAAAATCTCACACTAACTTAGCCAATAATCTAGGGTGACTAAGGAGTAATTTACAAATAAACAGGAGACAAATGGTCTCGTGGATAGAATAATAGATAACTGCTGATGTGCTGTTTCCTCATTTTGCTGATGTGCTGGAGGTAAGTGCTGAAAAAGGGCTCAATGCTGTCTTTTGGAGTAATTTCTTTGCTTGCTTGATACTCTTTGTCTTTACGGATACTCTTCAACCTGCGTAACTGATACTCTTTCATCTGTACTCATTTTTATCCTTTTACTTGATAGTAAAGATAAAATTCTCATCCTGAAGATAAATTTTATAGAATTTCCAATAATTCTTTCCACCATTGATCATCTGGTATCATAGTTCTTTTTAGTTTTCTCAATGTCTCATCTGCTTCAGTGAGTTTGTAAAAGGTGGGCTCATTAGGAAACAGATACTTTATTTCATGTTCCAGATGAAATAAATTCCTCACTCTATCATAGATATTTCTCCCTGTTGGTAATGTTGACTCTGGTAAACTAGTAGAACAAGCAGCTGTATTTTGAGCATGAGTATTTATTTTCTTTACATAGGTTTCCAAGTCCATTATTTGATCCTCTGAGAGCATAGGACTTGGTAACCCATTGTCCAACAAATATTGAAATTTTTCTCTGAAAATATTGATATCACCCAAAATATCTAAGCACTTCCTTTCTAAATTCTGCATGAAAGATCTTTTGATGAAAACTCTCTTTATTTCCAAAACTGTGCTGGTCCTGTCTTCAATCCCTAATACTGCAAGCTGTTGTTTTGTCCGGGTGTTCAAAAATTGAATAAGCTGATTGGCCTGCTCAGGCCTACCTCTTAATTCATTTCTTGTTCTGTATATTTCTTCTTGGGCTATTTTAACCAAATCATTTTGTTCAAAAATAGCTTGAATAGAGGGCCAAATACCCTTTATTAACTCAATGATATTTCCCCAAAGAATTTGATTTATTTCCTTCAAAGGCTTTTCTAATGAAAGATATTTCTCTAAAGCCTTAACTAATTTGTCCAATCTTTTGACTTCCCTGGTATTTTCAGCAACTGTCTTTTTAGATGTATCATACTTCTGCTCCAAATCTTTTAATTGTAACTTAGTGGTTTGAAGTTCTGTGACTCTTAATTGTAGACTTTCCATTTGTTTTATTAACTCATCAGAACTCAAACCAGAAGTGTTTACCTGTCCTGGCTCTGTTTGTTGCTTTGCTGTTGTAGTACCTGTGGTTGATGTCTGCCTGATAGCTTCTTGTTCCTGCAAAGCTTGTTCCAATTCCTTCTCTGTTTCACTTAGTCGCTCAGTCATATTTAGGAGCAACTCCATTATTTCTTCCTGTGAATTCCCCTTCAGAACTTCTTGTGTCTGAGGATGTCTTGAGGCTGGCAATTTCAGCTACTTTCTCAGTGCAACTATGTCATCATCTTTCTTCTTTATTAATGCCTCAATACTTTTAATGTCTTTGGGGTTGTGACCCAAGCCAATGATTATGTCTTCTAGAGACTTTATTCTATTATCTTTGGCCTGAGTAGAGGCCTTCTCAATTTGCAATTGGGCACTTGTGTTATTCAAAGAATCTTGCAGTGTTAGAGCTGCCATGGCTTTATTGGTAAGAGTGGAATAGACAATTTCCCCAGTTTGTCTGTGTAGCTCTATCTGGTCTAGAGGATGAATGTCCTTTGCCAGAACCTCAAAATTTGTTCTGATGTAGTCAGCTGCAGTAATGGGTTTTGGCACCTTTGACTTGAAGTGGCTCATAATCATTTTTCCTTGTGACATGTCAAATGCTGACATTAACCTTTCCTGACTATGTGGAGCCATTTTCAAATATTGATCATATACCTTCATTCTTAATGGATCATTCTTTTCCTTAATATTAATGAAGGTTCTTTTAATATCCCCTGTATCTGTTTTTGGTGGTCTGAAAGAGGATACTTCAGTACTTAACTGCTTTTGTAAAGTTTTTCCTTTCTGGCCTGTATTTGTTTCACTAATTGCTCCAGTTAATTGACTGTCTTCTCTCCCATCATCAAACACCTCATCAATGATTTCCACATCTGGAAGTGGATTTGGTTTCTGTTTCTTGGCCTGGTGTATTCCTGCGGACTCTTTAGGAGGAGTAGTGTCTGGAACCTGCCTTTTCTTTCCTATCTCCATATTGGATGGAGTTTGTAACTCTGAAACTTCAGGATGTTTTATCTGAGTGGGAGAAACTTGGGTTTGTTCAGGTGCTTTGGAAGTTTGTGGTTTCTCTGCCATGACCAAAGTTTCAATGACCTGAATTTCAGGTTCCTTTCCCTTTCCTTTTGGTTCTGTTGCCACTGGTGGATTGCCTTCCTGTAATGTCTGCTGTAGATTTGCTGCTGAAGAAGTACCAATTTGGGGTACCTACACTTGACCACAAGATTCTAGGTCATACTTCTTCTCAAGATCTTTCATCATTTTGTTCATTTTATCAGCTTCACTTTCTTCTTCAATAAGTGTTCCTTCAACCCATTCATCTTGATTGGCATATTATTCTAGTTCAGGAATCTTGTGGTGTATATAAGAAGATGATTTGTTCTTTAATCTCTTTTCACAAATAAAACCAAATGGGTCATAAGGAACCCAACGAAAAGTTCTTTGGAACTTGCTTTGCAATATATTTTCTGCCTCTCGCTCGGCCTCCCTAGAGTTGCAGATGAAAGGACCTAATTGACTTTTGATCCTTAGTTGGGCTTTCTTCTTCACACTACAAAAATGGATCACATCTGAATTATTCATTTGCCTAAAATATTCCAAGGCAAAAATCCTCATGGGCACATATCTTGGTAATTTGAATGGATGTAATTCACATCCATAAATTCTGATGACTGTATGGTTCTGATACAAATACCAATCTCCAACTTTATAAGTCTTTGAAATTTGCAAGGTCTTTTTTATTTCATTACTGAGCCTTGGGGGAGGGATTCCTGTTAACAAAGTTGTTGCAGGATATACAAACTGATCAATAAACTCAGTGTAGGAATAGGGAGAATTAGAGGAAGAATGAATTATGGGGGACCAAAATATAACTGACCTGGGGTTTCCCTTGGCATCAAGCTTTTTAACAGGGAAAGGGAACTTTTCTGACTGATAGAAGATAATGAGATGATAAATAACTGAGGAATATTTGAAAACTTTTTCATCATCTAGCCTCATGAACTGATCATGGATCTTATTGGCTATGAAAGAGGCAAAGTCATATTTAACTTCAGGAGGCTGCCCAGGAGTAAATATAGATAGTAAAACCAGTGTTATTTCATCCACATATTCACTGGTATTGAATCCCAAGACAAAAGATATCATATTTATGATGAGCCTCCCCAATCTATTGAAATAATAAAAACCATAGGGAGGACCCCTTAGGTTGATGTTCCTAACATGAATTCTAAAATATGGATTTTAGTTTTTTCAAGCACCGTCTAGTCTTCAATCAATTCCTTCCATAGACAATGGTGCTAGTTCTTGGTCTGGTTCAAAGTGTAGCATTGCATTGATAGCCTGGGGAGTAATGGGAAACAGAACACTGTGATCAGGAGCTATTACAGCCCTTTGAGTGGGATCATAGTTTGAATGGCAATAGTGGATGATTTCTGGGAAAAAGATGACTGAAGGGATGAGATACCTTGGGAGATTGGATTCCCACAACCCAATAAGATCTTTCCCCTTCGAGTATTCATCTTTGCAGCGACAATAACTCAGAAGGGGACTTTCATCAAAATGCAAGTCTTTAATCTGGAAATCTTTATCTACCAAAGGTAAGTATTCCAATTCACGGTGAGGGGCATTTAGTGGAGTTATATTCAAAGCTGTCGGGGCCTCCATTTTGGTTCTTGTGGATTCAAAACGGAGGTTTCTAGTTTTTTTCACAGGCCAGGCATAATTTTGATCTTACTGAAGGAAATTGGCACAATTGTAGGTTCAGGGAGCAATTGCACAGTTTTTAAAACCTCTGGGGAAGATCTCAGTGATGACTTTTAATCACTATTTCAGCGAAAAACAAAGAAAACAGAGTTTTACTTGCAATTCGGGGCGGAATAGGATAAATACCTGTTCTTGGAAGAAAACTGGTTCTTAACAGGTAACAGGCGGTAGCAGGAGGACGCTTGAACGCAGGTCTGGCGGATTTATGGAGCGAAATTGAATGGAACAGTGGATTTCAATGAAAATTCGAAAATCGTAGCAGAAGGCGCCGTCATTTTCAATAACGAAAATAACGGAAAAAACATGAAAATTGGCTTTATTTACAAGTTAAAAGGGTTTTTTAGTTTTTCAAGGAGTGACGTCATCGACTTACGGGCTGACGTGAGCAAGGGTCGGGTGGTAAGTGGTAAGCGGTAACCCAGAACCGCTTATGGACAAGAGTGGTATTGAGCGAGCGGGCAGCGATTCCATTGGATCTTTGACACGTGGATGATGAACTGTTCAAATACCACTAAGCCCCCGCTGGTTAAAACTCTGACAAAGGATGTGTAGCGGAATTGACGTGTAGCGTTGATCTGCGGAGGAGCGATCCGACGGTTGAAAGAACAGAGAGATGGTGGGATAGTTATTGCGCGGGCCCGGCGGGGTTTAAACGTTATTAACTTTATTAATCATCCCGGGGGGCGTCTAATAGGCAGAGAGTATGGTTATTAGTTAATTCAGATAATTAACTAATCCCATGATTATAAAGGAAATAGGGGTCACGGTGGAGTTTGAAACGTCGGGTAGAATTCCAGGTGGATGGTCCACGGTGGCATGAAGATTTCTCCCAAGTTTTGGTTTAGAAAATAAAACTTCGGGTTTTATTTATATTTTTGTGTTTAAACATATAAATCATATGTTTAAAGTTTTTTGCATATATGTTTTTTTATTTTATTATATGGTAAATTAACAAATGTAATTAACTTACCATAGGGGTGGGATTATGGTATAATGATATATTTAACCAAAGGGTGTATAGTGGGTTTTTATTTTAATGCACGGGGGAATAAATACTTTGGTTAAACTTTATAATAGAGGGGTTTTTGGATATTTATATAAAAAGGGGTTAAATACTTAGGATAAGGCATTTTTACTAGGGATTTAGTTAATAGAATTAAATGTTAATATGACAAAAGGATAAGGGAACTCAAAACACTTAACATATCTAACAAAGTGAAGATTTCTGAAGTAATTTACAATATTTCAACTTCAACACTTAAACTTAGAATAGTAAGTTATCTTGAGGGATTTTTATGAAATTTTGCATAATTTCCCTAAGCAAAATGAGATTTTACTTAGGAAAAGGTTAAAGATGAATGTTTATAATGATGAATTATCTCAAGTACTTAGGTCTTTTTGATCTTTAGGCCGAGGGTCTGGTCCCTCCAAAAGTCAAGGAAATGCCTTGAGCCCTTTTGATCTCCAAACACCTTAGTACTTTGGGGGAAATTAGTAAAACCTTTAAGGGGGGAAATGATGAGGGAGGTTAATGATTTTTGACTTTGCTTGCTGTGATTTTCTAGTGTATTTCCTGCTTCAGTATTTGTGATGAAAGTAAAGGATCAAAAACTTTGAGCAGCATCATTCATCAGACAATACTCTGCAACACCATCTACCTACCCTATCTACTTGACACTACCATTTTATCTTCTTTATTAGGGTGCATTTAGACTTGCAAACCCTTATCAATCTTTTTCTTTTTTACAAGGCAAATCTATCTAATTCTACCCTTATTACATCCAAGGGCTCAGATTAAGCTGTTGAGCACCTTTTATTAACTCTACCTATCTACTTATCTGCCAAGATTAAACTGTTTGGTCAGATATTTATTCTCTATTCCACAACATGAAATTGAAAAATGAATGAGTCAAGTTTAAACAGTTTGACTCTTCATAAATTGTGGCAAATTTTGACAAGCTGCACACAATTGCTTATTTACAAAAATGAAATAGTAGTGGCATTTAGATTTGCACACTTTCCTTGGTCTATTTTTTGTTTGGGGTTCATTTCCTTCACTTTTTTGACCATCTTTATTCTTTTTACCCTTTGATCTTTCTTTTAGGGTATACCCTCTTTACATTTTTTAAATTTTTTGATTTTTTTGTTTTTCAAGAATATGGAACACCTCTGCTCAAGAAAAAGGTTTGAACATATTCAATAGTTCAATCAAGACAATCATGAAAAATGACACCTATTGGTATAGGAGTCTAACACCAAGGATGTTGGGAAAGCTACATTCATGCCATACACTAGCTGATAGGGAGACATATTAATTGATTTCTTGCTTGTTAATCTATCAGCCTAGTGCATGCACCTGTTTGCTATTCCATGAATTTTTGTTCTTTTCCAGTAGCTTCTTGATGATATTTACCAAAATTTTGTTAGAGGACTCAGCCAGCCCATTACCCTATGGGTAATAATTTTTAGAATGCCCTAATGTAATGTGATATTTGTAGCAAAATTACACCATTCTCTTGGACTTAAATGCAACAACATTATCGGTGATGATTTTTCTTGGACAACCAAATATGGAAAAGATGCTGGTTTCAAGGACTTTGATGATTATTGAGTCAGTGGCATTCCTTGAAGGGATGGCTTCTATCCATTTGGTGGAATAATTAGTTGTAGTGAGGATCCATTTGTGTTAGGCAGAGGAGGCAGGGTGGATTTCTCCAATGAAATCTAAACCCCATTGTTGAAAAGGAGTTTCAACACTAATCAGGTGAAAATACAAAGGCACTAGTTTTCTCTTCCCATCAAATATTTGGCACTTATGGCAAGTCACTACTAGCTTGTGGATATCAGGGAAAAGAGTGGGCTAATAGAAACCAGCTCTAAGGATTATGTTAGCAGTGGTTTTCACATAGAGATGATCTCCACATTCTCCTTCATGAAACTCATGCATGATTCTATCTGCATCATCTTCAAGTAAACATTTAAGAAATATACCAACAGAATTTTTCCAATATAAAGCCCTATCTAGAATGTAGAAATTTATAGCCTTTATTTCCAAGAATCTAGCTTTTGTTTTGGACAAAGCAGGAGGAGCATTTAGATTAAAAAGCACATATAATATATTAACATACTAGAGTGAGTTAAAAAATGCTTCTTCAATGGGTGGAGTTTCCAACTCCTCTTGTTCATCCAAGGAATGTATCATGTTTATGTCTAGTGCTTGAAAGTTTTCTTCAACCATTAGTTTGGCCAGTCCTTGTCCTTTGATCAGTTTAGTGGGCCTAATTTCTAGATCATATTCTAAGATGACAACAATCAACTTAACTCTTTTACCATCAGGATCCTGAGTTAGTATATCCTTAACAACTGCATGAGGGACAAAAGCAATGACATGTGAATGCAAGATGTAAAATCTTAAATCTTTTAAGACTTTGATTAAGGCAAAGCTTGTTTTTCCATAATTTTATATTTCAAAGGTGCATATCTTAGTGCCTTTCTGAAGAAAGCTATGGGATGCTCTTGTTCCGTTGTGTTCTTTTGTAGCAATACTGCAACAATTGTGTGTTCTGAGGCAAATGAGAAGATGAAGAAGTCCTGGGTAAAGTCAGGGCTGATTAGATCTGGTGTTTGGGTAAGTGCTTGTTTTACCAGTTCAAAGGATTGTTTTGCTGCTATGGTCCATTTGAATCCTATTTCTCTTTTCAACATGTTTGTAATGTTTTTTATGAGTTCTACAAGGTTTGGTATGAACCTTCTCAAGAAGTTGATCTTTCCAATGAAAGATTGCAACTCTTTGATGTTTCTAGGGTGACTAATCTACAATATACCCTCAATCCTTTTTGGGTCTATCTTAATCCCCTCTTCACATATGGTGTGGCCTAAGAGTTTTCCTTCTTGAAGACCAAACCAAGTTTTCTTAGGATTTTAAGATAGACCATACTTCCTACATTTCTCAAAGACCTATCTTAAGTGAACTAGGTGTTCTTCATCGGTTTTAGAATAGACTGTGATGCCATCAAGGTATATCACAATGAAGTAACCTATGTCCCTGGAAAAAGCAATTTCCATGGCTCTTTGAAAAGTGGCCCCTGCATTCATTAACCCAAAAGGCATTTTGACATACATGAAGGTGCCCCAAGGTGTAGTGAAGGTGGTTTTGTGTTGATCACTTGGAAGTACTAGCACCTGATTATACCCTGAAAAACCATCAAGCAATGATATCCTTTTAGAGCATACTACCCTTTGCAGTATATGATCCATCTCAGGTAAAGGGTAGTTGTATTTTAGGGAGTCTTTGTTTAAGTTTCTAAAGTTTAGGCATAGCCTAATATCCCCTGTTTTCTTTCTCACTGAAACAAGGTTTGAGACACATTCTGAGTACTTGAGTGTTATTCTAGCATCATACTTTTTATTTATTTCTTTCTCAACCAGGGGCACTAGGACAGGGTTTATCCTTCTCAATTTATTCTTGAATGGTTTCTGGTTTTCCTTGAGAGGAATCTTATGCTAAATGATGTTTGTATCATAGGACTTCAAGTCCTCATAGCCCCATGCAAACACATATTTAAATTCTTTGAGCAACTCAATGTATTTTTGTTTTATGTGGGTTGACAATGTTTTGGAAATCTTTATCATTTTGGGTTATTTTACACTGCCTATGTTGCATTCCTCTACATCAGTCTCTATGGATTCCATTTTTGGCTTCCTAGCAACATAATTGAAATCAAACAGTTCTTCTAAGGGAACAAGACCTCTTGGTAATATATTTTCACTGCCTTGCAAAACTTCAAGGTATTTTTGATTCGGATCCCCACAAAATCCTGCCTCATGAAGGTTTTCTTCTAGATTTATATCAGCAGTAGAAGGTGGCTCTATTTTGTGTGTTTGTTCTTTATTAGGGCAATCCTCTTCATGATCTGAGTTTGGTTTTGACATTTCAAATTCAATTTTGGATTGGAGGAAGTCTTCAATGCGTTTTTCACCTTCAAAAACTTGGCAATGATATATGTTATCAGGTACTATAGGTCTTCTTTTGACTATTACTGTGTATTGTTCATTGGCATGAGGTAATTGGCAAGTGCTGGAAGCAAAGGCTAGTTCAATTGCAAGGTTGTTTTGAGCTCTTGGGATAGAGGTAAGTTCATATTTCTCAAATGTCTTTAGGAGGTCTAAGGAAAAATTTGTATATTCTCTTAGCCTAGGATTCTTGGCTGAATATTCTCCTTCGATTTTCCTAATGATTAGCTCAGAATCTCCTTGAACAGAAATATTCTTAGCTCCTATGTTTTTCAACAAGTGTAAACCTAGGAGAAGAGCTTCGTATTCTACAATATTGTTTGTACATTGAAAATCAAGTTTTTAGGAGTTACCTTCGTTGGTGTTATGTATCCAAACACCTGCTTCTGAACCAAATTTATCATAAGGGCCATCAAAGCTCATGTTCCAAAGAGTTTCAAGTTCAAATTCACCATTATCACTAGTAAAAAATGAAGAAATTAATGACTAGGTGACTAAAAATGTTAGTCACTGCAATTATTTCAAGTGAATTACTACTAAATTTGACCAATTTTAAGTGACCAAACTAAAATTGACTAACTTAGATGACGGATTTAGTCTTGGAATAAAATATACGATTAGATAATAAGTGACTAAATTAAAAGCGACTAACTTAAATGACTAATTTAGTCTAGGGATAAAATATATGAGTAGATAATAAGTGACTAAACTAAAAGTGACTAACTTAAATGACTAATTCAGTCTAGGATTAAAATAAATGACTAGATAATAAGTGACAAAATTAATAATGATTAATGTAAATGACTATTATAGTCCAAGAATAAAAATATGGCCAAATAACAAGTAAACAAGTATATGAATTAGTCATTTATGTCAGTAATTTTTAATTATGTCACTCCATAAGTGGAAAAATTCAATTTTGGTACCGAAGTGTTACATTTCACTATAGGTGTCTCTGAATCCATTTGCACTGTTAAGATTTAGAGACAAAGGGGTCTCTAAATTTACAGTGTTAAAAATTGTGAATACCCTTTTGTCTCTAAAGTTTAACACTGCAGATGGATTCATCTACAATTAACATAATTGCATGTATCATCTATCAACTTTACACTAATGCCTTCATTATAATTTTAGTAAAGGTAATATTTAGATAGTCAAATTAATATTTTGTTTATATTTAATATTTGGCCATAAAGTTTAATTTTTAAACTTCATTGATTTATGTTAAAATTGTGAGTTGTTTTAAATCTAACATTAAATATTCATATTTACATTTAACAAATAGATAAATATAACATTTCTTATGTTAAACGTGTGAGTTCATTTAAATCTAGTATTAAATTGTAATATTTACATTTGATAAATACTAAATAGATAAACCTAAAATATATATTTATAGACCTATTTAGTAAATAGGTATGAAACTTTATTAATTTAAGTATGAACCTTAATTAAATTTTTAATAATGTATGAGCCTTTGTTTTTTTGTAAGTCAATGTTCTATTCATGTAGGAAAAAGGAGTACATATAGTCGCTTACCAAATAGGTGCTCTTAGCCCGATTGGGTTTGTTGACAAAAATTTGCACCAGATGCAAAAAAATACAAATGAGAGACTAGGCACATTGTCCATAAACGGTTGGGCCAGAGGCACCAAAACACATATAAAACATAAAGAACACCAAATATCATACAACATATATGACCTGTAAGCAGCCATGTCACTCCATCTATATATAGTTACAACATCACTCGGGCTATATATGAATAGATAGACAGTCACCCATGCAAATGTGCGAAGCGATAACCCCAGTTCACTAAATTAATTCTCCTCATTACCTCGGGTTCTCTACTACGGTAATTCATTTTTTTGGCAGTTGGTTGGAATTGTTGCTATTTTAGTGGTTTTCTTCTTTTTACCTCATTTGTCTATCAATTGAGAAACCCTCTATCCATTCCATTATCATCATAATATGTGGGTATCTTCTTTCCTCTAATATCATTTTCACACAAACTCGGTTAGTGTTTGTTTGTTGAACTATGACATTCGCAACCCAGGTTTGAATCTCGCCTTTCTTCAGCAGGTTGTAAACATGGAGTCCTCCGAGCACATGTTGAAGAAATATCATGGTTATGACATAAATGGTGCTAACGGTATGCCTTGGAACTCATCCTTGTCCCCTGGAAACATAAATATGAATCCTGGCATGAATATCAGTTCTGGCGTTAATTATCACTCTGCACCTAACCCCAACCAGGGTCATGGGTTTAATCCCAATGTAGCAGGGGCTAACCGTAACCCTAACCCCCCAGCTAATGAGGTTATTCCAGGGCCGCACCAAGGAGGATATCCACCTGTGATGGGTGGAGGGCCATATGGAGGGGGCTCAGGAGGGTCATACAAAGGAGGGTCATATAAAGGGGGGCCATGTGAAAATGGGAACCATTCCACCCATTTTGAAGGGTTAGGGTTTCAAAAACAACATCAACGAGGAAGTAATGTAGTGGATCTCAAGTGCAGGCATTATAAAACTAACAAGGGTTTTCCTTATGGCCTCAGTTGCTGCTACAAACACAACCCTATAGGTATGCATTGTTTCTCCTTCACAATCCATCCCTTCAGTCTATTATGTGTTAATTTGATTGATTTAGGGGTTTATTATTTTTTTGTTATTTTTTGTGGGAACAACCTATTAACACGAAGTGGATACAATAAACACACCTAGACATAGTGAGATGCATTTCATAACGTGCACTTCATTTCGGTCGGGTCCCAGATTTGAGAAAACATCCCATTTGAGTAGGGCATATACTACAAGAAGCATGGAAGCACCTGTAGACGGGGTTATAATATTTTGAAATGCTTGTTTTCCCAAAACTTTGGATATGTTTTGGTCGTAAGTTACATAAACCTCCTCTGTAGTATCCCCGTTCCAGGAATATCAAGATTCTATTCCAAATATTGACTATAGGGGAATTTAATAGATATGTAACCTTTAAAAAAGGATAATATCCAGAGGCTACCTGTCCATCTGTAGACTCTGTCTATAGAACTTGGAATAATCCCCTTTTCAGGAATTTCAACAAGGTGCTCAAGGAAAACGTTGTATAAGTAAAACTATGAAAAAATAACACAGATCAGAGCTTGGATCCTCTTATTTATGCTGTATGTGACTTATATATGGAATTTCATTAAAAAAAATCAGTTTGAGCACCTTAAACATATCTCCCAAAAAGTAGACTAGCTAAAAAGCATCCAAAGAGGAAGGCTACAGTCAAATGAAAGCACTGCTTCAGGAATTGTGTTGTTTTAGCAGATGTTCAGTGGAAACCAGAAAGAAGACTCATGTTTTGGTCATACAACAACACGACAATATTATGATGAAGCCCTTTCATTATACAATAGGAAGCATGAGCCAATATAGCAACAAATCTTCATAAAAGAGAGCAGAAACATATGTAAATTTGCAGAAATGATTCAACAACGTTATTTTTCAGGAGGTTCAACAGCTGGAAGTTACAATTTAGATCTATTAAAGATATATGGAAAAAATATTAGATCTATACCAGATCCAGAGACTATATAGTTTCCTGTAGAAGATCCACTTGGAATTTTTACAAAAGCATGCATGAAAAAGAGTAGATCTCAGAAACAAGATGCAAATCTGGAAACTGTTGCAGTAAATTTCTGAATATGATATTTCAGTACAATGGATCAGATCTGAATATAACATAGATTGGCAAGCTAATCCATGGATCTCCTAGTGGAAGGCAAGCCCCAACACTAAGGATCTCTGATCTAAACTATGAGCAAAATGCCATAAAGAGATCTACAAAAAAATAACATAGTCTTCCAAAATAGACAGCGCTATGGCTCAAATGTCATAAATAAACACTATAGCAGTATAGATCTAAAGCATAAAGAAATGATACACTCTTTGAGGAGGTAAAAGGACCCACTCCATGGAGAGAGGCTCTCAAAATACACTAGATCTCTGCAGATCTAGATCACCACTTGCTGCAGCTTGCAGAGACAGAAAAACCCTTAATGGATCAGTGCTACCAATGTAAGTAGGAACTTGGCCTCAAACCTAATAGTGGTCCAATTCAACAAAATTTCCTCCTTGAATCATCAAAGGAAGAGGTGAAACTCCTGCATAGGAATTCCAGATACAATCCTCCACTCAACAATAGAGAATGGTATATGTCTAAGCAGACAAAGACTTAGAAAATATGATCTATCAACAACCCTCTCTTGCTGCCCTCCTTTTCCTTTTATAATATGAGAAATATCTTGCAAACCCTAAGCCATCTTGATGAGTTAGCCTTTTTAACATTAGAGGCTCCCTTCTAGAACTGCGCTATCCCTTTTGGATATGCAATGAACCTAGACAACGCTGTTGATTTGGTCAAGGTTGACCCAATCTTTAGCTCAAACATCTTTCACACCTATAAGTGATTATTTCCATAGCCCTGATTTGTCTTTGTTCACATGGGCATTGATTTATTTAGACTTTTTAGGAGTTTTACATGTCCTCCTTTATTCATTTATTCTTGGAACAGAAATTAAAACAAAAATTGAACATTCCTCGTAGCAAGGGCTAAGTAGGAATATTACATTCCTCCCCTCCAAAATGTTGCTTGTCCTCAAGCAACTGATAAGGCAACATTTGTAGTTCTCCTCCTCCTTCATGGTTGGCATCATCAAGGATCAAATCTTCATTATAACCCAAGTGATTAGCAAGCCAAAGCATCAGGAATTGCTCCTCCAAGGCCAACACAATGTGTGCATAGTCCATCCCTCTAAGAGTGAAGAACTCAACATAAATAAACATGGGGGAAATAATGCTACTCCCAAAACATGTACCATGAAGTGTAGGCTGATGTTCCAGCCCATGTGGTACATACACACTACTCAAACTTTGTCCATACATCCCCAAAAACAATACAACTATATCAGCTAAGTATGGGAGCAAGAGTACATATAAACAAACTGAAAGTTGAGTATAGGGAGGTGGATCTTGACCCCACATAAGGTACCAGCGCAGAGTATCTCCTTCCTGCAATAGATCTATGTTTGGTAAGTGGTTCCCCCACCACTTACTTTTTGTACATGTTATCTCTTCAGAGCTGAAAATGAGAGATATGTTTGGTGCCTTTGGGAAGCACCCATCATGAAAAACAATCTCCCTTTGCACCTCAAGGGAGTGGCTAGATTAAGAATTTTTATTGGCCTTACCAATGCCATGAGATCTACATGCAATATTACTCCCCTTAGGAGGCATGGCCTGCATACATATGGCAAGAGAATCAGAAAAATAAACATGCCCTATGAGATCATATTTCTTACCATTCAATTCCCCCACACACTTGGAGTTGGACATGGGCATCCCTCTTCTTTCAAGAGAGAGAAGAGATGGCTGAAATGTTTCTTGTGTAGAATCCTTGTGCTGCCCCCACTCCTCCTCATTCTTGCACTCTTGGAAGTGATGATGTAGTTCCTCCCAATCATAGTGTTGTTGTAGCTCCTCCTTCATGCCCTCCCAATCAAAAATTCCCATGATTAGAGTGTAGATCTTTGCTGATTGCATATAGCTAGAGAGGAACTCTTTATGTGCCCTTTGAAGTATCTCTTGCTTAAGCTTGGAGGCTTGAGACAAGAATACTTTACCAAGATGATAGATGACCCCTTCATGGACCAAATAGCCTCCCCCTTGTTTCATGCCATCTAATATCATCCCGGTGTGTAGATATTTGGAGTACTCCACAAGGAGTTGAGAACTCCAATATGGATCCACACAGCTCAAAAATGACAGCGCTGCAGATGCATCTATGGTGGTGCTTTCCTTGTTTCTAATTGCTTATTTGACATTACACATGCCAAAATGGTTTGTGGGAAGGCTGATCCTCCCCTTTCCTTCCTCCCATAGCGCAGTAGATTGCTCTCTAATCCTTGCTTGATCTGTTTTTGGAGCAGCACTTTGTGAAGCTTTCCCCACAAGATTAGAGTCCAATGACATTCTATGTGGCTTGTCATGAGGTAAGAATTTCTTTTGCAGCCTCCTCATAAAAATGAGAGAGGGGGCTGTGAGGTCCTTGCTCCCACTACGCAAATCCATCTCTGTTGTTTGTGTGGAAACATCAGGTGAAGGATAAGTGTGCATGCCTTGAATGATTTGTGGTTTCCCACTCTTCAAGTCCACCCACTCCATCTACAAGGCCTTCCAATCAGTGGCGACCTTCCCCAAGGTAATCAACCACTGGACACCCAAGATGATACTGGTGTCTGGTATGTCATCTACAAAGAAGTGATCCTCCAAAGTGTAGGACCCCATAGTGATAGAAAGTGATGGAGCATATTGCATGCACTGCATAGTTCTATCTCCTGGGACCAAAACAGAGAACCCATCAAAAGTATCAGTGGGGATCCCTCTCCTCTACACATGGTGAGCATCAATAAATTTGTGGGTTGCCCCACTATCAATCAAAATAGATACTCTCTGGTTCATGACTGAACCTTGTACTCTTAGGGTCAAATATTTGGGCACTCATCTCAAGGAAGCAAGAGTCCCACTTGTTGGAGCAAAGGCTCCCTCTTCACCTCTGGATGGTGATTGATCTTCCTCCTCATCATCACCAGTGCTGTGACCCCTCCTAGGTCCATCATTCCCATATTCCTCCTCAAAATCTGAGAAGACTTCGATATAGTGTGCTCTTCCAGCAGCACACCTATGTCCCGATACCCATGGCTCTTGACAAGTGAAACAAAATCTATTTTTCCTCAACTCCCTTCGGAGATCAATGTCAAGAGGTTTCTTCAGTGAGCTCTCCTTGGGTGGAGCATCTTTCCCTTCTTTCCCCTTAGAAGAGTGAGGGGCTTTGCTTTGGAAAGTTGCCTTTGCTCTTGGCAAGGCATCTTGGAGATCCCTAGCTCTCTCAACGGTATCATGCAAAGTGATGGTCTTGGTAGACTTAACCAACCCATGCAAAGGTTCCTTCAAGCCATCAATGAACATGTAGACTCCCCTTGCTACAGATAGATCAGGGACCATTACTGACAATCTCAGGAATTCAGAGATATAGGCCTCTACATCTCCTGTCTACTTCAGCTTTTCCAGGATTATAAAAGGTGCCTCGGGATATTTTCGATCAAATCTCTCCACTAGTCTTCTAGTGAACTCAACATATGTAGACACATTGTTGTGCCCTAATGTAGATAGTCCATGGAACCACTAGTTGTGGGCTTCACCCTCAAAGTGCAGCGCAACAATCTTGATGGCTTCTACTTCGAGGACTTTATTCAACTGGAAATAGATGTCCAACTTTTCCACCAATGCTTTGGCAGAACAATAGGATGATCCATCGAACTTGGGAAAAAAGAACTTGCCCATAGTGTGGTGTCTACAATGAAAGAAACCTCCATCTCTGTACTGCTGCCATGGTCTCCTCCGGTCCTTGAGATGGAAAAAGTCCTAAAAGCTCAAGTTGTCCTTGAACCTCTAGCTTTGTGAGTTATATTCCACAAAGTAACCTTCCAAGGAGGTTGGTTCTTGTGGTCTCTCATTCTCTACAACGAAGAGATAGACATAGTAGAGCGTTGGGAGGCCTGTGGGACTTGTGGCAAGCTCACAGGTTGACCAGTCCCAAAATGAGATACTTCAGAACTTTCTCCTTGATGGAATCTCCCAAAGGATTCCCTCATTATATCCACCCTCATCTCCTTTATCTCCTTGGACAGATCTTGCATAGCCTCCAAGAGATTTTTTGCAAAATCCTCTGCTTCCTTATCTTTATCACTCACAGTTTTAGGGCCTTTCCCCTTGTCTGGACCCTTGTTAAGATCAATAGTGGTGTAGTCATAATTTCTCTGACTTCTATTTTGTTACCTCCTCTCCTTCTCAGTGGGAGGATCCTCATCTTTGGAATGCAGCATGACTGGTGCTCCAATGGTAAGCACAAGTTGTGCCAAGAGTGGAGCTCCGATACCACTGTAGTATCCCCTTTTTAGGAATATCAAGATTATATTCCAGATATTGAATGCAGGGGAATTCAATGGATATGTCACATTTAAAAAATGATGAGATCCAGAGGCTACCTAGCCATCTGCAGACTCTATCTATAGAACTTGGAATAATCCCCTTTTCAAGAATTTCAACAAGGTGCTCAAGGAAAACGTTGTATAAGTAAAAATGTGCAAAAATAACGTAGATCATAGCTTGGTTCCTCTTATTTATGTTGTATATGACTTATATATTGAATTTCATCAGGAAAAAATTAGTTTGAGCACATTAAACAGATCTCCCAAAAGGTAGACTAGCTAAAAAACATCCAAAGAGGAAGGCTGCAGTCAAATGCAAGCACTGCTTCAGGAATTGTGCTATTTTAGTAGATGTTCAGTGGAGATCAGTAAGAAGAATCATGTTTTAGTCATACAATATCAATCCAAAATTATGATTAAGCCCTTTCATTATACAATAGGAAGCATGAGCCAATACAACAACAAATATTAAGAAAAGAGAGCAGAAACATATGTAAATTTGCAGAAATGATTCAACAACGTTATTTTTCAGGAGGTTCAGCAGCTAGAAGTTACAACTCAGATCCAAGATATATATATGGACACAATATTAGATCTATACCAGATATTGAGACTATATATTTTTCTCTACAAGATTCACTTGGAATTTTTACAAAAGCATGCATGAAATAGAGTAGATCTGAGAAACAAGTTGCAGATCTGGAAACTGCTACAGTAAAATTCTGAATATGATATTTCAGTACAATGGATCATATCTGAATAGAACATAGATCAGCAATCTAATCCATGGATCTCCTAGTGGAAGGAAAACCCCAACACTACGGATCTTTGATCTAAACTATGAGAAAAACACCATAGAGAGATCTACAACAAAATAACACAGTCTTCCAACATAGACAACGTTGTGGCTCAAATTTCATAAATAAACACTATATAAGTACAAATTTGAAGCATAAAGAAATGATACACTCTTCCAGGAGGTCAAAGGACCCACTCCATGGAGAGAGGCTCTCAAAATACACTAGATCTCTGTAGATCTAGATCACCACTTGCTGCAGCTTGCAGAGACAGCAAAACCCTCAATGGATCAACACTGCCAATGTAAGTAGGAGCTTGGCCTCAAGCCTAATACTAGTCCAATTCATCAAACTTTCCTCCTTGAATCATCAAAGGAAGAGGTGAAACTCCTGAATAGAAATTCCATATACAATCCTCCACTCAACAGTAGAGAATGGTATTTGTCTAAGCAGACAAATACTCAGAAATATGATCTATCAACAACCCTCTCTTGCTGCCCTCCTTTTCCTTTTATAAGATGAGAAAGCTCTTGCAAACCCTAAACCATCTTGATGAGTTAGCCCTTTTCACCTTCGAGGCTCCCTTCTAGAACTGCGCTATCCCTTTTGGAGATGTAATGAACCTAGACAGCGATGTTGATTTGGTCAAGGTTGACCCAATCTTTAGCTCAAACCTCTTTCACACCTGCAAGTGATTATTTACATAGCCCTGATTTGTCTTTGTTCAGATGGGAATTGATTTATTTAGACTTTTTAGGAGTTTTACACGTCCTCCTTTATTCATTTATTCATGGAACATAAATTAAAACAAAAATTGAACATTCCTCTCAGCAAGGGCTAAGTAGGAATATTACATTCTCTCTCTGCTTTTTTTGTGTTAAGTTGTGTACCACTGGACCTTTGAGGTTTAACATTATCAATATGAAAAAACACCTATGTATTGTTTTTTTTTCTTTGAACGTCCTTCTGAAACCAACCAGTAGTATATATGATCTCTCTTTTTTTTTTTAAATTTTGAATTCAATTTGGTCAGAATTAAAAAAAAAAATGAGAAAAAATGGGGAACTTTCTTATTAAAGTCATAGATAATGTAACCCAAAGTATCATGTAAACTTTGTAAAATAACCCCTAAACCCTAAAATCCTTAACTTCTAAATCCCCTAACCCCATAAACCTCTACACCCCTAACTCATTTAACCCCCTAAACCCTAAACCTCTAAACCCTTAACCCCTAACCCCTTAAACCCTAATTCCCAACCCCTAACCAATTTAACCCCCAAAACCCCTAAAACCCTAACCCATTTAACCCCCTAAACCCTAGCCCCATTAGCCCCTAACCCCTAGCGCCTAAAATCCTTAACTGCTAAATCCCCTAACCCCCTATACCTCTAAATCGACCCTAACCCATTTAACCCGCTAAACCCTAAACCTGTAACCCCTTAAACCCTAATTTTGAACCCCTAACCCATTTAACTCCCTAAACCCCTAAACCTCTAACCCCTTAAACCCTAATTCCCAACCCCTAACCCATTTAACCCCCTATAGCCCTAAACCCCTAACCCATTTAACCCCCTAAACCCTAAACCTCTAAACCCTTAACCCCTAACCCCTTAAACACTAATTCCCAAGCCCTAACCCATTTAACGCCATAAACCTCTAAACCCCTGACCCATTTAACCCCTAAATCCTAAACTTCTAAACACTTAACCCTTAACCCCTAAACCCTTAACACCTAACCCATTTAACCCCCTAAAGCCCTAAGCCCCTAACCCATTTAACCCCCTAAACCCTTAACCCCTAACCCCTTAAACCATAATTTCCAACCCCTAACCCATTTAACCCCCTAACCCGCTGAAACCCTAATCCATTTAACCCCCTAAACCCTAACCCCAATAACCCCTAACCCCTAAAATCCTTAACTTCTAAATCCCCCAACCCCCTAAACCTCTAAACCCCTAATCCATTTAACCCCCTAAACCCTAAACCTTCAACCCCTTAACCCTTAAACCCTAATTCCCAACCCCTAACCCATTTAACCCCCTATACCCCTAAACCCCTAACCCATTTAACCCCCTAAACTCTAAACCTCTAAACCACTAACCCATTTAACCCCTAAACCCTAAACCTTTAAACCCTTAACCTCTAACACCTAAACCCTTAACCCCTAACCCATTTAACCCCCTAAACCCATAAAACCCTGAACCCTTAACCCCTTAAACTCTAATTCCCGACCCCTAACCCATTTAACCCCCTAAACCCTAACCCCATTAACCCCTAACCCCTAATCTCTAAAATCCTTAACTGATAAATCCCCTAACCCCATAAACCTCTAAACCCCTAACCCATTTAACCCCCTAAACCCTAAACCTCTAACCCCTTAACATCTAACCCCTTAACCCCTTAACCCCTAACCCCTAAAATCCTCAACTGCTAAATCCCCTAACCTATAAACCTCTAAACCCCTAACCCATTTAACCCCCTAAACCCTAAACCTCTAACCCTTAACCCCTAACCCCTTAAACCCTAATTCCAAACCCCTAACCCATTTACCCCCCTAAACCACTAAAATCCTAACCCATTTAACCCCATAAACCCTAATTCCATTAACCCCTAACGACCCCTAACCCATAAAATCCTTAACTGCTAAATCCCCTAACCCCCTAAACCTCTAACACATTTAACCCCCTAAACCCTAAACATCTAACCCCTTAACCCCCTAATTCCCAACCCCTAACCCCTTAACCCCCTAATTCCCAACCCCTAACCCATTTAACCTCTTAAAACCTAAACCTCTAAACCCTTAACCCCTAACCCATTTAACCCCCTAAAACCCTAACCCATTTAACCCCCTAAACCCTAAACCTCTAACCCCTTTAACCCCTAAACCACTAACACCTAAACCCCTAACCCCTTAACCCCTAAACCCCTAAATTGTTAATTCTTAACCCATAACCCATTAACCCCTGACCCCTAACCCCTAAACCCCTAATCCCTAATCCCTTAACCACTAACTCATTATTCATCTAATGCCTAACCGTGCCTAAATCCCCTAAATCCTAAGCCCCCAATCCTTAATCCCTTAACCACTAACTCATTATTTCCCTAACCCTTAAATGCGCCTAAATCCCCTAACCCCTAACCTCCTAATCCCTAACTCCTTAACCATTAACTCATTATTCCCCTAACCCCAATCCCTAATCACTTAACCACTATATCTCATTATTCCCCTAACCCCTAAATGCGCCTAAATCCCTTAGCCCCTCAACCCTCAATCCCTAACTCCTTAACAACTAACTCATTATTCCCCTAACCCCTAAACCCTAAATCTCTAACCCCTAAGCCCCTATTCCACTAACTTCTAAGCCCCTGATCCCTAATCCCTTAACCACTAACTCATTATTCCCCTAACCCTTATAACAGTCCTTAAAACCCGTTGGGATTAGCCATTCCAAATGATGGAAGGCCTAGTTGGGGCTTACGATCAGGTTAATTCCCCCTTGGTTACAAGGTGGAATACCATGAACAAAACCATGGGTTGAAAAAACAACCCAAAAACCTCTCCTAAATTTACTATTTTATCTCAATTTTATTTTAATAATTAATTAATTAATTTCTTTAAAGACTCTTCTGGATGGATCACATATATTAAATATTTTATCTCAATTTTATTTTAATAATTAATTAATTTCTTTAAAGACTTTTGTGGATAAATCACATAAATTTTTTAAGGTAGCCTTCGAACCACTCATTATGCAGTTCATCATCAATGTCTTTAAAATAAATTTATTAGAATGAAATTAAATTGATTTTTGAAGCTTCATTTTAAATCAATTGTTGAACTTACAAGGAATACCACTCATTATATGGTTCATCATCAATATTTTTAAAATAAATTTATTAGAATGAAATTGAACTGATTTTTGAAGCTTCTTTTTAAATCAGCATCCATCACAACAACAATGAGTATGATATTTGGAGGGAAAAATATTAAAAATGATATTTGGGAAAATGGATGGAGAGAGTATTAATTTTTAGTTTAAATTTTAGATTTCTCCCACCCAAAACACATCACTTTGTTTTGGTCATCTCTGGTTGCTTTTTTTTTTTTACTAGCAACTAAGCAGCTGTTAGATTGAAACAAAGAGATAGGAAGTGGTAGTCAAAGCCTCTTTCCCATCCGGATCTTTACTTCAACAGGGAATATATGCTTCGAAATCACACCAGGAAAGCCAACCATAGTAACTGTTTAGTTACAAGGTGGACGTAGGTAATATCTTCTTCGAAATCACACCAGGAAAACCGACCACAGTAACTGTTTCGTTACAAGGTGGAATAGCTATCATATTCACCAGTTTTGATTTTCTTGTAAGATCTTTCTGGTTTATGTCAATGTAGGAGATCGAATCATTTGGTTTCTATATTTTCTATATTGATGATATAAAAGGTCAAGAGGAAAAATGGCCCTTTCTCTAGCTCAGAAAAATAGGGAGGATTCCTCGGTTAGGCATTGGTAGCTGTAGAAATACTAGGTCATCAAACTCTATTGGTTAAGCAAACTGCAAACATCTTCACGATCATCCTTCAACTCCCCTCACAAAGAAGAAGCTTTCCTTGCATGGAAATGAAATCCTCAATAATCAGAGAGTTCAAGAGAAGAACACCTTTAAGAATGGCAATTCTATTTCAAGCGCTGTAACTGACGGCAATGAAGTAACGGCCAAGGAAAAAAGGAGCCCATTTAAGGCAACTCATGGCACGAAATGCAGTGAGGGTGAAACTGCACTTCTCTGCAATTACCGAGGCATTCTCTTCCATGAGTTGAGGAGAGCAGCCCAAGAAAAGGCCAAGCCTTTTAACCCAACCCACTCAATTGACTTGCAGGTCCTCATAGGTAAGAAACATTACCCTATTCGGATCTTTCTCTCTGAAAACGGCCCACCACAGGAAAACCCAGAGTAGAACCCATCAAACAAAGCTTCCTTGCTCAAATCTTCATTCAAAAAAGCGGACCCATCTGCTTGAATTTTATTGAGAAATTTCCAACGAGAAATGAAGACATCCTGGGGGTTGCAAACAATGTAAACAATCTTGAAAGTAGAAGGCCTCACAAGTGGAAGTAGCAAATGGAATGGTGAATGGGTGTGCAGCAGAGTAGATTTAAATACCGTACTATTGATGGTCAGATGTAGAAATCAACAGAAAAGTTTCCATGGTGGGTTTCCATTTTTTTTCCTGAACAAGCTTGTCAATCTTTCCTGATTGCACTTGTTTGCTTGACTCTCTTTCTTTCTTTTATATATATATATATATATATATATATATGCTTGTTGAGGGATAAAAGGTTGAAATGCTTATTTAAGGCTTCCTTAATCTACTCAAATTCAGACTAATTCCACACACGCTGATAATGTAACAGATATGGAGACAAAGTTGAAGAGGCTACTAAATATGAGGAGTGGAAGTGTCCAAAGTGAAGAGGTATATGCAATTGAAGTATTTGCATGTAAACTTGAATATAGAAATGCACCTAGGCAAAAACATGCTAATTGTTATGTTGCTTTTTATAACTCAAATTTTCAATCAGGTTTTGATAGGAAACATTTTCTGAGATTTCCGGAAATAAATTTGTTGAATTCACTATTACAGGAAAAAAACGAGGTTGTGCTCCTACTGGAATTCTTGTCCATGCAGCTAAGGCTACAGTCTTTGCTTCTGTTTCTTATTTACTCAAGTGTCAAGGTCTTTCTGAGGTAAATTTGAATTTTTCCTCAAGGGAAGCCAATGCAGTTGATTGCAGGCATAGAATTTTCGTCAAATGATGTTGGATCAGCATTGCAATTTCTGGAATTTTGCACAGCATTTGAACAAGTATCTACTTTCTTATCCAAAATGTGTTTTAAGTTCATATCTAGGTTCAAATTGAAAATTTTGCACCGTAGATATTTTCTTTTACATTGACATAGTTATACCTTCAACGGTACCAATTTTTTTGCTACAAACACACTAGTGTGACAGTATGAAGTGGAAAAATTTAATACTTGTCAGTTTACACCATGATTTGGGCTAACATCACTTCCTACTTATTCAGTTCTTGATTTCTGCATGTTAGATATAGCCCACAACACCTTTTCATTCTTTGAGAGCTATACACTAGTCGACAATAATTGTTATAGAAGTTGTTTGATTGTTAAAATAAAAGTAATGTTCCCAAGACAGACATTTGGAAGTATATGTAAATGAGGCCTTATAGATGTACCTTACCAATAGATGATAGTGCATGCTATGCTCAGTGCAAGTGAAATACCAAAGGCTCTATGATCATCAAGAAAATATGGCTTTGTAAGGTCTCTATATTATAATGAATTTCCACTATGTTGTTGTCCACATGCTTATATTGCAACTATGAAAGTTTAGTCCCAATTGTCAAGCCTCAGCCTTGATTCTATCCGAAGCAGCTCTTCTTGTTATAGGGCTTTGACACATGCTTACCATTCAACATAGCAGTATATGATAAACTTTGTATTCATAAACAAATGAGCAATGATGACTCAGAAATGCCACTAAATGAATGAAAAAACCATTTTTCTATGGGGATGTGTCCCTTAGGGTGGGAGGGGGCACCCCCATGTTTCCCATGTTCCCAAGGTGTTTTTTTTATTGTATGATGCTCCAAGAAACATTTATCCACATCTCTTTTGGGAAATGCGATGAAACATAGAGGGAAATGCAGTTTCCCAAAAGGGTTTTTTATTTTTCCCTTTTTTGGGACGATTGAAGAAACATTTCTCTACATATCTCTGTGGGAAACGTAGATGGAAAATTTTCCTTAATGTGAAGGATGCATTTTCCAAAAGGATGATTTTTAAGATTTTCCCTATAAAAAAATGTGCTTTTGGATGTCTCTTAGAAAAAATGAGTTGTCAATTTTTATGGTGTCCCAAATGCTTCTAATTGCTTGTTTGACCATCCCTATACATGCAACCAAGACTGCGATTCCTTGTATTCCTTTGCCAAGTGACTCTTTACTTACATTGTGTTCACTCTTTCCAATTCCATTGCAACCCTCACCTAGTCCAATATACCATCATTTCGACACGAGTCGTTGATCCACATTGTACTTTTGACTAATCAATGCTCATTAAATTGTACTTTGTCAATTTTGGATTTTTGGCCATGTTATTAGAACCCCATTATCAAGTTTCCTAATGTAGTCAATCTTCTTTATCCACATTTTTTCACTATTTCAAATGCAAGTGCAACCCACACTTAATCCAATATACCATCATTTCGACATGAGTAGTTTATCCACATGGTAATTTTGACTAATCAATGCTCATTAAATTGTGCTTTGTCAATTTTGGATCTTTGGCAATGTTATTAGAACCCCATTGTCAAGGTTCTTAGTGTGCTTGATGTTCAAGGTGATCAAAGGTTATAGAGCTTTTGCCACTTTTAGTGGTATGTAGAAGTAATTGATTGATTTCTAGTAATAAAAGCTTGTTCCAATTATATATTGTGCGAGCTTTTAAAGGCCAAAAAAAATCTCTATCACTTTTCAGATAATATCATTGGATTGTTTAGATATATAATCACAAAATATAGCAATAAGTGAGACAAAAAACTAGATATGGAAGGCAACAACTCCCAAAAAATTATGATTCGTATACTCTTGGTATTCTAGCACTTGTGGAATAAGTTGGAGAGCCTCCTTGGAGAGCCTGTCTACTAGGGTATTGATGGGATTTATGCAGGAACGCAACGGAATAAACACATAACCATAAATACAGATATGCAGCGGAAATAACACTTCATTTCATTAATATCAAAGAACTGAAATTTGCTTACAGACAATGGAAATAAAACTAGCTAGGGCCCTGGTAGCTATCTCTGAGAAGACATGTGAGCGCTTTACAGACTTCCTCTGAACTAGATTAAATAAATCAGGGCCTGTTACTATTGAAAACAGCCAGAGAGTCTAAGCATCCAAAAACCTAACCCTAGGAGATGAAGCACCAAAACTATGGGCCCTGTTTGGGTAAATTGGTGTTTCAACTTCCCGAGGAGCTTCAACACAGCACTTCTACTATCATGTTTAGTGCACATGAGTATATTCAGAAAGCTCACTCAGGGGACTCAGGCTTTCGGGATGAATTTGATGATCAAATTCATAAAAACACTCGTTGGGGCCTCAGCAGCTACGGAAGTTCGTGCCGAAAAAGCACTAAAATAGTAAATTATCTGAGCATGAAAGCTGAAAAGTAGAAAACGGGCTGTCGGAGCGTAGAGCCAAGTGGAATAGGGTGGTGTATCAATATCCCTGGATCAGAGTGATGAGTTCATGGTATATATGGCCACAAGAGAACCAATTGAACTTGGTGTAGACTTGTTTGATACCTTGCAAAATGTGAGCCAAATGAGGGGCCACTATGCTGACTTTGTTGTAGACTCAATCCACAACAAGTTTTTAATCCCCCAAAATATTTAGTTTTTTGACATATTTTTGGTTGACCACATTGACAAGAGCCTAGAGAGTTGAAAATTCAACTCTCATGTTTCTGCCCATACTTGGATCATATTTGATATGCAAAAAATGAGCAATTTTTGCATATTTCTTTCCACAATGATTTTATTTCATTGCGTTGATCTTTGTTATTTTTTTAGTTTGTTTTTTGTACAAAGAATATATGCATAATAAATCCCATTAATATTTGTTTGGATTGTCTCTTTGTTATTGCTTAACATCTTAACGTGGATTACACTTTGTCAAATGGCATTTACATGATACATGTTCATTTCATCATACCACTAAATTTTTTTTGAACACTAATCATCTAAGCTCTCTATAATTAAGTATGAAATGAATTTTTATATATTTTAGCACATCTTAAGTTGTCTTATCTTCATTAACTTGAGTTTTGCTTTGTTTATTTGTTAGTGGGTAATTTGTGTGAATCTTAGAGTATTTTTCCTTAGTTCTATAGAAGGATTCACATAAGGTCAATATCAATCTTCTCGAATTGGTCCTTGTGTGTCTAAATTTATTTGATACAAGTTGATGATCAAAATTTTCTTTGAAAATTTTATTGATACTTTTTTTCTAACTGTATTTAGTTTTTAATGATGATTGATAGGTTTTCAAAGAAATAATTTTTTGAGTCCTTTCCTTGCACGTCTACTTATGTGTGGAAATTTTGCTAATCTATGTCTTGCAAAAGGAGTTATGCCTATTATGCATGGCTTTGTACTTTGTATGGCCATACACATCCTTTAAAATGTTGGTGTGGGATATTTTATGGTTCGTTGCCCATAAAAAAAACCACCTTAACCATACACCAAGGTCCTCCTATCCATTTTAGTGATGTATCATGGTGTTTTCAAGTGTCTCCTTTAGATTCTCTTGCCTTAGTATAGATGCAAAATTGTGGTTTTCAATTTTATGTGTATTGCCTTTGTAGGTGCCCTTTTTGGATTTGTTATTAGTTTCATGTTTGGCTACAATAGATGTTTTGGCCAATTCATTTGGGTCTCTTTGTTAATTTAGATACCTTATGGCATATGTGAACTGATTGGGGTCTTTGTTAGTCATGGAGACTCTCTTGGATCTTAATTTTGATTTGTTAGGATATGCTCATTTAGGTGTTTATTTAGTCAAACTTTACCTTAACTCAAGTGGTTTTTCCATGTGTATCAATTTGTTATTTTATTTAATTGTTACTTCAAAATCTAGTGCCCTAATGCAAAGGCTCTTTGGTACCTTCCCCACACCTTGTTTCAAAAAGTGACGTACTCGTCCCCGCAACATAGTGAAAAACATATAATTGTCAAATAAAATTTTACACAATTTAGCAGCATTTAAATGTGCACTCTTATTTCAAAGGTAAAAAATATCTTTCTTTTTCTTTTCTTTATTTCTTTATTTATTTATTTTTTTTCATTTCTTTCTTTTGATTTTTCGATTTTTCATTCTTTTTCTTATTTTTATTTTTCTATTTTTATTTTTTATCTTTTTGAAATAAAAGTAAATTTACAAACTATTATAAGGGTAAAAATAAGTTACAACAACGTCTTCAGTAGTACTCATGGTAGCTTTGCCTTTTTCTGTTTGGGGAATGTTTTTCAATATATCAACAAGTTCTTCAACAGGGGAATTCTCTTCTTCATTAGTGAGGGTATATTCTTTTGGCATCATTAATTTCTCATCTGTTCCTTTTATTGATGATTTCTATTGTTGTTCATTCCCATTGGCTTCCAAGGATTCAATATAGTCATACAATATCTACTAGCCTTCATGTATCTCCAAGGTATTTGTTGAAGAGAATTTAGTTCTTTGTATTTTTGCCACATTGGAAAATGCTTGCTCCTTTTTCTGTTCATCTTCGTTTTGTCTTTCCATGGCCCTTGTGACCCTTCTACTATACATTATGGGTTCTTTTCTTGGTGCTTGTGTTGGTTGAGATTGAGGTGGAGGTATCTCAACTATTTCCTCTTCCTCCCTTAGGGCTTCTTTCTCCATTATTTGTTTTTCCTCACAGATATTTTCAACAAACTGATTATCTTTGAGAAACCGATCCCAAGTTTGCTCATGCTTCTCTAGTTCCCATTCTCTGATTAAGTTGACGAGTCCATGGTGATATAAACTTCTTTGCTCATTTATGGGGTGCTTCTGAATCAGATTTTCAATTTTGGTGAATTAGATAGTATGGCACATTTAACATTTTTTCTCCCTTCAAATTTTGCAAGATTATCATGTGGTATAAGTAAATGAGGTTTAATCTTCCCTCAAAAGTCACATCTGAACCAAGAAGGTTAATTCATCTCAAGGATGTTTTCACCAGGTGTTAGACATGTCTCTAATTATCCTACCATTTTAAACTCTTGTTTTCAATTTATACAAAATTTCATCCAAGACATCCAAAGCGTAAAAAATGAGACATACACCACTAGAGATTTTTGGGCACCATACTTGCTGAAATGTTCTATTATCAGTGCCTTCTTATAGGTACCTGAATTCTCCAGGCATTTTGATGGAAAATTCAGTAGCACAACTTTGATGCCATGTTAAAATTTCATCCCATGAAAATGGATCAACACTCATAGAACTTCAGCTCTACAACTAAATTTGAAACCTTTTGAAACAACTACCAAAACTTTAGATCTGCAAAACATCAAAATGTTGTATTGAAGATTCAAGAGTGTAGACATGGCACGGAAAAATGTTAGATCTTTCCAGAAACAAACATGAATAATTCTAAGGAAACGTAGATTTGGAAAATCAAATCGGCATGCTATAGTGGCAATCAATAGAAAATATATACCAGATCTATGAAGAAACCAGATTAGCGCACTACCATCCCAACAATGAATAGAGATAAATCAGATGTGAAAAAATCATATCAACACACAAAATATCTACCAGCAAACATATCGTTCTATTAAAAAATAAAAGAAGATTAATAAACCAAAATCAGCTTCTCCTAAGCATACAAAGAAAAAATCAACTAAATTCTAACAAACCCATGAAGGGAAGCACTATCACTAGCAACCATGTCTCTCACATACCAACTATTACTATATAATGTAATATGCTTCTCCTTTTTTTTTATAGAGTAAGAGGGGATGTTATAATGGAAGCCTCTAGAATTGAGCACACCACATGACCAAGTTCGTCAGTAACCTAAGAGAGTGCACCCTCCAATGGAATCTTCCCCAACTAGAGCAATGTGCTTACCTGATAGCTCGTGCTAAGCATGCTTCTCCAGTAATTAACTCATGTAGTACCCCTTGAATGTGCCAATGTCATCATGTAAGAACATGCTCACATGTGCCAACTCACTGACTCCAAATATTTTCATGCAACACCACGTGTTTTTATGTAAAAGCTTAAGTAGTGCACCCTCCTAGTCCTAATTAACTCCAAATGGTGGAAATAGATGAAAGGGTCTATGATACAACTTGCCTCCATGAGAATTTCTCCCACTAATGCTTTCCTCTCATAACAAGAGCCAAACATTGTTTGAGAAACAAGGAAAGTAACAACCCTAGACATATTGGCACTTTATGAGAGAAGCCAATGGCAATGGACACTAGGTACATAATGAGTTTAAAAAATAATGGATTTATGTTTAGTGTTCTAGTCTTTGTTTGTTTTTTTCTTTATTATGGATTTAAAGAAATATTTTAGGATAGCTTCATTTTTTTAAATATTTTTTTAGAAACAAGGGTAGTAATGATGGCATTTCTTTGAGAAACATGGAGATTTTTTCCAAAATGGGATGACTTTCTCCCACAATACATTACCTGTACAAAAGCAGGAAACATGTTCTAAATATGATGCTTTTGATGGGGTTTTCGTTTATGATGTGTTTCACATAGTAACCACTTTTTGACATCATGTTTTCTGTAATGTAGCTTTTGAGCACAAATTTTTACCTAGAAAAACTAGATACCTCTTTGGTTAGGGAAAGCCATCAACTGAGATAAATCTAAAGCAAAATGAACCTAGTTTCCATTCATAATCTAGATTAAATGGAAATACCTTTCCTAAATAAGTTCCTTTCAGCCCATGGGAGTGTGGTTCAACAACAAGTTGGATGGTAATCAAACTTGTATTAATGTTGAGACCTTGGTCAAGCATCCCCCCTCCCCTTAGGTGGTGTAGATGATGCCAAGGGCCAGTCTTAGGTGATTTTGATTGCACAAAAATGTCTCAAAAATGCCACTCAAAATGGGTTTTCTTAGCTGGAGGACCTTTGCTAGCATCCTTTCCAAAACAAGTTCCTTGTATACTTAAGGTGTCCTATTCGATGGCTCTTCCGTGTCTATCACTTGCCTTCTTAACATGGAGTGAATTATCTATGGAGTATATCTATTGACTTGATATTTAGTTATCAATTTTATGATTATTGGGGGTTTATGGATTTTTATGAATCTATGATTTTGTTTCACATTTTTTAGAGCCTAAATCTACCTTAGGCTGAGGTAAGGTAGAAAGAGGACAACACCAAACCACGCTCAGCCTCGTAGCTAGCCCTACGAGGACAGGAGAGGGCTCTCTCCGGTCAATCTCAATGAAAGTATTCAAAGGGGCTTGAGATGACTAAAACAACAACTGATCTTAGGCTAGATATACAAATAGGAGGGTTTGATTTTGATTTTTTTGGGGTTTTGTTGGAAAAAGGGGAAAGGCAATTTTTGGGCTTGGGGATGAGGCCAATTTCTTGCGGAGTTCAAGTTGGGGCGAGGAAGGCAGCGGCTTTGATGTCTTAGATTGATTGAATGGATTGAAAAGACTGCTGAGGAGCTGAAGAGGGAAAGAAAATGCAAGGATCCTCTTCAAACTGAAAAAAAAGCATATAAAACTAAACAAAAGTCTAAGGCAGAGCACCAGCAAACCAATGAATTCTACCTCAATTACTCATTTGTTTAATTCAGAAGCAAAGAGAAGGGAAATGGCATACATATAATATTAATGAAACTTACAATAACATGAGAAGAAAATCATCAAAACTCAGAAGCCACAAGGATCCCAACAAGTGCTGCAAAACTCTAGTCTTTCCTTTGCCAAAAACTAAAAATGGATATACAATGGAGTGCCAAGCTTTTCCCAAGAGTCCAACCCTGAAAATGTCTCAGAAAATACATAATATAGACCATCCTAACCCCTTCCCATGCCTCTAGGGGTCGAGCTCCTCCTTCTAGGAGTTGTTTCAACCAACTCTAAACATGGAACTGAAATCTAGGTAGCCAAACAACTTGCCTCTAAAAGGAAGGAAACTGATTCATTCATTGAATTTTCACTTTTTAGTGAATGAATCCTCTAGAACAAGTAAATATATGCAAAAATTACATCATGGTTACCAAATTACATCCAGATAGATCAATCATCACATGAAAAAGTAAAACTAGTCAAACTGGCCGAATTTTTGAGCTGAAAAGTGAAAATTGGGCAAAAATCCTTTAAGCGCCGCGCTCAAAAACTCAATGCACCGCGCCACTTTGAGCCTATTTTTAGGGCACTTCTAGAAGTCAAAATCGATCTCATGATATCTCGTTAGAAAGCCCTGGATGTATGCTATCCAACTCAAGTGGAATTTTTAGATTTGGATGTAATTTTCCCCTCCAAAACTGCAATCTCCCAAGACTAGTTCCTGCTGGTACAAAAAGTGGCAGAAAGGCCATTTTTGGAGTGTTTTTGACCTTCAATACCACCCAAAACTTCATGAAATTTCTCAGCCATTCCTGAACATGCATAATTTTCCATAAAAAACCCAAAAATATCAATTTTTTCTCCAGAAGATGTCCCAATCATAAGCGTGCGTCGGGTGGCGCGACGCGTCGGGCAGAAAAACCTGTTTTGCAACCAAAATTTTCAAAAATGACAAAATTTACTCCAAATTTTCTGAAATTTGGAGTGAAGGTCCCCCATCATGCTTCATTCTCAGCCAAGGAAGCTTCAACCAAGATTCGGAGTGGATCAGGCCTTTTTCGACGTTTCAGTGCTTTCCTCAATCTCGCCTTTAGGATCTTCATCCTGGCTCTGCAAACGTGTGTGCGAGCCCAACAGTGGTTTTTCATATGTCTGAGCATGTCTTTGTCCCTACTGGCCTTCGCCAATAACTTCTCAAGATGCCTGTTGACTCTCTCAAGCCAAATCTGTCGCTCAAAAGGCGTCATGTCACCTGGTCTCTTTCGGGCCAATTCCCGATCTTCACAGATTCTTTGCAATTCCGTGAGTGTCTGCTTATCTTCCAGTTGTTTGTTTCGCTGCTCCAAATAATTTATAATCCACTAAACTCTCTGAAGCTTCACAGTCAATGTATCAATCTCAGCCTTTTGTTCCTGGATGGTCTCTCTCATTTTCGAGCTAGGAGAGCTCAAATCAACATCGATGAGTGTAAAATCAGTGTCTTAGCCTTCTGAAGGGCCCTCATAGTGCATAGGCCTCTTGCCTCTATCCTGAACTTGTACCTATGCTGATGTTGATGGCGAGACCCCTTCCACACCATGTGGATATAGTACTCGCATTGCTGATGAAGTCAACGAGACCCCTTCCACCCCTGGTGGAGATAGTACTCGTCGTGCTACTGCAAATAAGGCTCTGTGGCCTCTCTGATATGTCACACACACTGGAGCACTAATAGGCTCAAACTCGGGAACATCAAGCTGGTGTAAAGGCTCTCCCTCATCATGAAAAATCTCGGGAGGAGGCAGTGGCGCTGTAAAGAAGTCACAGGAAATGAACTCATCCCATGCAATGCCCTGCAATCCAAGCTGATGCACTACAATGATTTTGATGAGCGCATAATGATAAATTTTGTTATGCTGCTGCTCCGGAGTCTTCCTCTGCACCAGGGTAGTCATCCGCTCTATGTTCAGACACATGAAATATGGGATACTCATCAGTCTCACTCTCGTAAAATGCATCAAAAGTCTGATATGATATGCATAAAGACGTGAGAAACGACCCTCACAGCTGAAATATCGGATGATAAGTTTCATCAATGGTGCATAAGACTCCTTCATAAACCGGAATGGAAATACCCTGCTCAGCTGCCTTAAATATCCAGGTCTGATGTAAGGCTCATAATATGCTCTATCCAACTGTTGTCACTTATTCCACTCTTCACCAATGTTTGGTATCCCAGTCGCCTCAGAAATAGTCTCTGGTGTCAAAGTGAAGTTCACTCCAACAAGGTTTACATGACCGTTGCGCAAATGCAAAACAAATAGGTGAACCAACTCCTGATGGTGTTGAATCCGAGATATCATCTCACAATACTGAAAACATGACTGCTGCTGAAAGCATGTCATTGCAAGCGGGCAGGCCTACAATTGAGCCAAAGAAATGGGCTCCTCCCTGACGTGCCTACCACTTTTATGAGACCTCCTCGGTACATTAAGCTCGGTGAATGAGTCACTGTCTTGCTCATATCCCTGCTCATATGATGAATTTGTCTCTGACATGATGCTAAAAACAAGGTGTTTGACAAGTAGGCGGTGATAAATATATGGTCAAAACAAGAGTTTGTTTTTCAATACCAAGTGTGCCACATATGAAATGAGAGGCTGCAAGGGAAGATCACAATGAATACAATAGACTGTCAAGTGATTTCAGAGTGGAAAGATAGTCACTCACTGCTTGGGGAATTTCAGGTTTAAGAACCTTTATAAGTGATATAGGAATAGGTGATAGTGATGGGGGTAGTTTTTAGGAGCAAGAGTCAATGAAATGTCAACATATAGGTGAAATCAAGGATATAGAGGCAGTCCTTGAATGTTGTGAAAATTAGGCTTTGTCAATGGATAGTAAGTGATGGTAAGTGATAGGGTTTGAGGGTTAACACATGGGATCAAAAGGGTATAAGGGATATGGGACAGCAGAAATAGGAGAGGGACTATGGTAGGTATGATAGTGTGACAGTAATAGCAGTGATAACAATGATAACAATGACAAGAGCACAAATGAAAATGGAATAAGAGTTTAAGCACCAAATTTCAAGTTTTAATCACCTCTTTTCAAAACCTTGGGAGCAGATTTCAATATGGGTATAGGGTTTATTCTTTCACCAATTAAACTCTTGAATTTCACCTTTCAAATAGCACCCAACAAGAGTTAACATCAAATGGTAAGGGCGCACACTTACTTGGAGACAAAAGAACTGAATCAAATTGAGTTTTGATGGATCGGTGATGAATTTCAGCCTTTGGGGCTCTGTGCGCCACGCACAAACCCAATGCGCCGCGCCCTTAGGAATTTGCACAGTGTGTTTTGGCTCTACACGCCACACTCTGTGGATGCGCCGCACTCAAATTAACACACAGTCGGCCCTTTCATAAAATGACAGTTTGTTCTTTGAACTCCAACTTCGACTTCTCCCTTAGATTTTCTCAATAACACTTGTTGCAAATGAATGAATAGCTTTGAGAAATGTCTCATATAGACATGGTTTTAATTTTTGCTTCTTCAAAACCGATTTTGTAATGTTTTTACTTTTGGCACTTTTTCATTTAGTACAACTTTTGTCTTTTGTTTCCTCGCTGACTTTCTGAGTTTAAATGATGAAATTGGTTGATTTTTGCAGGACTGGTGGCATCGAACCTTGGCAAAGGATGACCAGAGTTTTCATGGTGAAGTACAACATGGTGGAAAGATACATATTTATTACAAAAACAAATTTTGACAATTTCTTCTTCAAAACAGAGTTTTGAAGAAGAAATATCCTCGAGCATATTGACGATGAAAATTTTAAACTGAAAACTTATTGAAAACCTCCTCATGGCCTGCGGGCATTATTTAACAATTCTGAAGACCAAAACCTAGACTTAGAAACTAAAATAACTCTTTTTTGACCAAAATAGCATCTATGACAGTAAATGACGTGAAATGAGTTTTGATGAATTTTGAGAAATTTTGACCAACCCAGCAGGTACAAACATGAGGGAAACAAGAATACAAAGCCCTTCTGTCAGACAATGGCATGCCCCTAACGAAATGAAAATGAAAGAGCTGAATGAGACACCTAAAAATGAAATGCAATAAGAGAAATGATCTCTGACGGAGGGATGACCAGACCGACTCTAACAAGATTGACTTAGATCTTTGCTAAATTTTCTACTTGCTGATATAAAGAATTTTAGTATATTTTGGATGTGGGAATAACCCTTAACCCCTTGTTGTGGTGGATTTGACACACGGGTGTACGAAATCACACGCATTTAGAGAATGTGGACTTTTCTCTAAACCATAAGTAAAAGGCAGTACCTGGGGGGAGCTCAGAAGTATAAGACTTAAAATGAAGTAATACACTTAAGTATGCTCTGTTAAAAAGTAAAACTAAAAACATAAAAAGAAGTTAAATAGAGAGTTCCAAACAATAACAAGGTAAACAACAGCTCAATGGCCTTCTTCTTATTGAATGCTTGGAATGAATACAAATCTTACCCACTTGCCGAAGGGCCTAGGTAGAGGCTCTAGAACCCGACACAAGGATTTTTGTCCTTCAAGTTTTGCCTTTTGACGCAATTCAACTCTCTCTCTCTCTGCTGCAATAGACTAAAATTTTTGGGTGGCCAACAATTGAGTCCTCTTCTTCAGCTCCTACTCCTTGGTTCACACAAACCGCTGGTGTTACTTGGGCAACTTTGGCCAGCATAACCTTGTGCTCACCAATTGTTCATCTCTTTGAGGGTTTATATAAGTGAGCTTTCAAACCTCCTTCCTTCCCTTTGTACATGGTGGATAGTGACCCAAGGGAGGGGTAATATTCCATTATGGGCTAAAATATGCTTTTGTGTGCTCACACAAGGCCTAAGGAGGCACTGGTGCTATCCTTAGGTGGCTTTCACATAAGGAGAAACTGTCATTTGATTGCTTGTGGTCTCGGAAAGGTAATTTCTTCCATTTCCAGGAATGCGTGCTTATTCGCCTCCAGTGCACGCAGAAGGTGCTCTTCTCGAAGGAAAAAGCGCACATTTGGGAATTTATGACTAGTTTAACCTTGAATTGCTGAAAACCTTATATATTCTTAATATTTTTTATTCCATAATGTATCCCTTGTCCTGTAAATCCTTCGGCTCGACATTACTTGATGTCATTTTTTGCTGTATGATTTTCCATTGTTAACAGATGCCCCCTAATGTGTGAGGTCTAGGAAGAAATATATAGCCGAAATACATTATAGTTTCTTTTCTGTATTGTACGCAGGGAGAGAGAGAGAGAGCGAGGCTTGTGTGTAGAAGGACAACATCTTGCACCGGGTCTGAGATAACCAATACTTAGGAGACCTCCTGCAAGTAGACAAATATACAACATATTTTCAAAATTTCAACAAGGCGAGCATGTCCCATGCTCGTGATGCTATGGCTAGTTAAACAAAATTGACAGATACATGTGTTGTCTGTGACACTATTGTGGTAGTGATGTTGGTGGTTGTTGAAGACGACTGTTGACGCCCTCAGGGGCATTTTTTATTTTAAAATGGGTGGAATGTGGTACCCATATGCATAATCTTGGTATGACAAATCACTGTGCAATGTACGCATATGTACTGGCTGGGACCGTCCTGTGTAAGCATTGTTGTCAGAGACGCTTCTAAAGGCACGGGTCTTCGATAGATTTTCATCAAAGTGCAATGGTTGTAAGGTATGATACCATCGTGACATGAAAGCTTTTGTTGTAGTTGAATGTTAAGAGGATCGATGACATCTATGGAAAATGATGTCTCCCATAGTGCCACCCGAGGATACCCCTTTACATGGGGAAGGGTTATCCAAGGTACCGCTTCCTTTTTGGAAAAGAGGTGTTGATGTCGACAAAAAGGAAGCCTTAACCAAACCATGATGGGTTTAACATAGGCATGTTGGTGAGCGGTGGCTAAACACGGATGATGGGGATTCAGTGGGTTGAGGTCAAAGTATATTTGAGCAGCTTGGTGGCAGTCATAGGTATTTTTTGAAGGGAAAAACTTCCTGGAGTCGGTACGACTTCCAGGGAAGGTATGAACTGGCTATGATTGTCATAATGGTGTGTGCATGGAAGGTATGAAATAATTCGACCAAGCAAGATGGGGGACTGCTGCCATGGGAGGAAAAAGTGCAATATGAGGGCGAAGAGGCAAAGGGTGTTGTTTGTGATTTTTTGCACAAAAAGAATAAAATAATGGGGTTTGGTTTGTACAAAACACAGAGATGGGTACCCCAAAACATGAAATAGGGTCACTCACTTGATGGTGTGAGGACGGTGTTTTGTTGGGGATAGGGGTCCCATTGGCTAGTCTCATGTGTGGGGTTGATGAAGCAGAAGATTTCACAGATGGATTAATGCTGATGGAGGTATTGATGCCAGGTAAAACACACAGTCCTATTTTACTCATATTTTCAACCTCAAGCTGTGTATAAAATGCATCCAAAATTCATTTCCCAACCAAATCCACAATCTGGGCAATTTGGCAACATTCTTTTTCCTGAGCTGGCAATTTAAATAAATAATCTGGGAGTTTTAATATCTCAAATCTCTGAGATTTGAGATATTAAATTAATACTTTTATTAAAATCCAATCTCAACCTTCATATGCGGAACTCCATATCAAAAGTTATGAACCCCAATATGTATATACCAAATCTACATACAGGATTAAACCAAAGTCCAACATCACTTACGGTTCACTAAGCTTTCGTCTTTTTATATTAAAGTATGAGGGGTTAAGGCACCCCCAATTGATAATAATATTAAAATACCCCTGACCCTTTGGGTTAAAACCCATGCCGAATCGTATTAAGGTTCTGGGCCCACAACCAACTATAACGCACCTTTATAATTCAACATTCTTTTAGACCCACACTTTGGTTATCATTCGAAACTCATGCACCTATATGTAAATCAACCATGCTATACAAAACCTTCACATAGTATTCAAATATCACCATATATGAAAATTCACCCATATATAACCCTACTTGACTTAAGTCTAATGCCAACAATGAAACATTGGGCCCACAACATATTAACTCTCATCCGACGGTTACCATCTTGTCACGTTCCACTTGGAAGATCAATGATTATAACCAGATATCGCGTGATTTAGATGCACAGATGCTAATTCTAAAAAATCATGCGATGTCAGTGGTATTTTCAAACCACCTTTGGCCACGCATGAACCAATGGCACATATCACGTTCAAAAATGTGATACAGCTTACCACTTCAAAACTTACGCGATACCGCTGGTTTTGAATTCTGAACTACCGTTACTATTCATACCTTGTGGTTATGTTCATCTATGCTTGAGGTTCCGCCTCCGCACGCTACCAACATTTCATTTCTTTGTTTTATAACTTCTCGTTTCAATTTCATTCAATACCAAAGACTGTGGTATTGCCTTCATTCTATAACAGGAAAGATCAAACCATGTTCGACTTCAATCGAACCTTGTTCCAACAAATACATGGTTCCTCTATCATGTACGAAAGGCATCCTAACCCCTACACAGAGTTCCATCACGGTTTTGCATTGAAATTCTACAGTTCCTTACATAGAGTTCAACCCACCCATGTAAACAAAATTTAGTAATAGATTCTTTCAACTACAGGCAGAGCATCATTACACCCTAATTACGGGGATTATTCACACAGTCAATCACAGAGATTCATTCTGCGCATTGCCCATACAGTTTGTTCTTGGATTGAATCAACATATTGATAGAGGTTCTTAACACAGGGATTTATCACACATTTACATGCGCTCACATCATTGAATACACGGCAGAATTTAAAACAATCACAGGGTCTTACTCATACCCAACTCACAAAGATTCAAGGCATATTCACATAGAATTTAACTCGACAAATGCACAGTAATACTGAACCAAATTCCTCATTTATACAGTGAAATTACTTGCAACTTCTACTTGGCTAGATTTTCAATCAATTGGCCCTTCTGCAACCTATTCTCTGCAGATCTCTCCTACAGCTCTACGCAGCCCTATGCAGGTCTGCAGGACTCTACCACAGAGGTTTATTTTTATACAAATTGGGGATCAATTTATTCAACTTCCTACAATGATTCGACAACTCCTCAATTCCCAAAGTTCTAAGTTTAGCCTAACAACAGAAACTGAACTGACTCCTCCTGTCCTTTAATCATTTGAGGGCATTTACTAGCCTCTCTACATTTAATCAAAATTAATTAAAACTCACTCAAATATGAATAACTACATAGGAAATAAAAAACATGAGTCCCCCCTTATGTTTATTTATATACAAAGATTTTCTTAAGCCTAATGCCCCTGCATCAGACTCCCCAGGTTAAAATGATTCATGATATCTTGATCATGTGCTTTCATCCTTATCTTCCTGTATCCCACACTTTGTTCTGCAACTAGTCATCTGCTGTAACATACTTCTTCTGCACTCCTCCAGGCTTCCATATCTTATTCTGTCTCTTTCCACTTGCTAAGCTTTCACAGTCCGTGACTATCTTTTTCTTGCTGCTGTCTTTTTCTCAGACACTCTCACCATCAGTCTTCTTATCAATGCAATTTCTGCATCTAATATGTCTTCTGACTGCTGGATACTGCTCCATCTTGATTTCTGAACTTCTACTTCCTCTTGCTGTAATCTCATGCTTGTTGTAGTCCTTCCTACTGCCATGCTTACTTCAGCTGTGTCTGTAGCTCTTCTTACTGCCACCCAATCATCCATACCCTCTTTTCTTCTGCTACAGAAAAATTCTTCTAGATTGTCAAATGTCACAATTTCTCCTCTCTCTGACTTCAGCAGTTCTTCAAACTGGTATTTAAATTTCCAGTCTATGTCATCATCTCTTTTCTTCTTCCGGACTAAACATCCCTTAGTCCTTCCTTCAGTACTTGTAATCATAGAACAAACACCAAAATTATAAAACCTTTGTGTCTCTTCTTCCTCTTCTGGCAACACCTCAATTTGTTGCTCCAACATTCCTTCTAGCAACACCTCAGTCTGATGTTCTGCTAATTCATTCTCTTCTCTGAATGTTTTCTGCAAACAATTCAGCCATTCATTTCACACTTATCTCACATAATTAGCATGCTGTAATTTGAATTCAGCATGTTCTTCTTCTTCTGCCTTGGCAATCTTCAACAATTGCCTTCCTTCTTCTTGAATCATTTCAAGCTCTTCGAGTATCACATTCTCATCTAATATCAGAGTAAAACTCTGATTCTCTACTGCTGTAGCAGCCCCAAAAATCTGCCATATAGTCTTCTCTTGGCTATTCAGACAAGCCAATTCTTCTCTGCCACCAACAACAACAAATTTCTGCACATGAGACATGACTGTCTCATCTTCATTCCTCTGCACCTTCACATTCTGCAATCCCCAATTCTGAAATTGAGGTTCCTCTTTTGCATAGAATCCTGCAGATTTAGCAACTTAATTTCCGGAAATTTAAATTCTTCATTCCATGGATCAAACATTTCCACATAATTATCTTCCTTCTTTAATTGACCGCCCATTGTTGTCAATTTATCTCCATCATCAACAGGATCTGCATTCACCAAACAATTTTCAAAACAAAATTCATAAGGCCTCCATGCCTTTCTCTCCCTTGCTAGCATTTTAGTATGTTGTCCTAAATTCCTTTTCTCCTCAATCAGTGCATCAGTATGTTGATTCCAATCCTTCAAAAAATCCTTGAGACTGTCAGTTAGTCTCTCCTCTGCATCATCCTCTTCAAGGATGTTTCTCTGCTCTAGTTCATAAAAATGAAATTTCTCATTCTCATTCATCTCTGCCCTTACAATCTGAACACCTTCTCTTTGTGTTTCTGTCCTCTTCTCATGCCACAATCCCGGCATCTCATCCGAGGAAACATTTTCACAATCTTCACATGTTAAGTTTCCTGCTGTCACTATCTCTTCAGCCTTCATCAGAATGGAATTTTGATCTGTCATCTCTGCAATAACTTCAACTATCTTTCCATCACTCTCCATTTGGCCATTTAATAAAAACAATTTTTCATTATCAGCATTAACAACAAATTGGTCATCATCAGACATAACTTTCTGGTCCTCATTGAAGCAATCCCTTTCATTAAACAAGGAATTAATGAATTCCTCCTATTGTTGCAATTCAATCTGATCTTCATCTGAAAGACACTCATCATACTTTACTTGGCAACATTCAGCTTCATTGAATACAGTTTCATCATATGAACTGTCTTCTTCAATACCTGCATTCACACACAATCACGCTTAAAACATAAGACCCCTTCATTGTGGGCTTCATTGTGGCAAAGCAATACCATACCATGTGGGTTCATATTGGGGGATATATAATGAGGAAAAAATGGCATTATATATTGGGGGATATGTAGGGGGTAAAGGGTTTTTTTATTGGAAAGTATAAAAAATGGAGCTCAAATTTAATGAAAAAAAATAAAGGGATATAAAAAATGTTAATGAAAAAATGGATACCTACAATATATAGTTAAAGTAGGGGATTTTTAAATTGGGAAGGTGTATTGGGCTTATATTGGGAGGGGGTTAAATAATGTGATTTTTAATGGTATTTTCCAATATGTACTCAAATTAAGGGTATTGTTTAGTATGTTATGATTGCACATGATACATTATAGGTTCATTGAGTGAAGCCCTTGACCCCATGGTCTCATTTGATGATTTGATCATCAAATCTTCTTGCTGTCCCAAGTCTTCTATACACTTTAGAGATTCTTCAATGGTATTTTTTTCAATTTCATCAAGTTGTCCAACTTCCAGCTTCTGGCCATCATCAAAATTTAAATATCCTATGCTTCCAATATGTTGGAAAGTAGAACCTTTCTCCAACTGTGCATGGACATTTTCAAAACATCTAGCTGCTCCATTTTCTTCCTTAGTGACGACATCAGCAGTTTGTTCTTCTCCACATGTTCTTCCTACAAACATATAAAATTTGTCAGATGTAAGGCTATTTGGCCTCTTGGTCTCACTTGAAGTTTCAGTCTTCAAGTCCTTCTCTAGATACTCAATCATTCTAAGTAATCTCTCCTTCTACTGAGCATTTATCATCTGCTCTCTCTTCCTTTGTGGCCTCTGCCACTTTACCTTCTTCTTCATGAGCCAACCAAATCTCTAGTTTTCCTCTATCATCCTCTCCAGTTCATAAAGCTACTTACTGATCTCAGCTATCTCTTTCCAATACTCTTCATCAATGAGTTTCTTCCTCGTGCCATTTTCTTTGGCATCTTCCCTCACTCTTCTGTTGTGGCCTCTCTCAGAACCTCTGCAATCTCTGCTATGGCTATCAGTTTCCATTTTCTCCTCCATGAGTTATTCACTCACAAGCTGCACTAAGCCTCTGCAACAACAAGCTCTCTTGCTGCAACTTACCTCACCAATCCCTTCCTCCGGATCCAGCTTTTGGCAAGTACTGGTCCCCTTCTGCTGGAACCTTCTGAGCACTCTCTTCTGCTCTCTCTAGGCTTCACTCTACAACTTCTCAAGAACACATATGTTTTTCCTTTCCTCCAACCTCAGTTGGGAATATTCCAGGTTCTGCCACACTTTCTTCTTCACCTCAGAATCCTCTGCTGGATTCTTTTATCACTTATCTCAAAGCTTTTGATCTGCTTCTTGCTGATATTCCTTCCTCAATTTCTTGCACTCTGCATTCTGCAAACAATACCTTCAAACCAGAGTTCAAATAGGCTCATCAACTCACCTCCAAAGATCCCTGAATGATCTCGCTTCTTCTTTCACCTGCACTGCATCTCTATCTGCCGCAATCTTCAAGACTCTTTGTCTTCAACTCCAGATTCTGCAAATCTGAGTTTTCAACCTTCATTGTATGCTTATTCAAACCTGTAATTTCTATCAAACAGATTTTAAAACCAACTTCGTCACTGTTTAAGTACATGTGCATTTCAAAAATAAACGTTCAAAGAGCTATTTCAATTCTAGCTTTGATACCATTATGATGCTAGGTAAAACCCACAGTCTCGGTTTACTCATATTTTCAACCTCAAGCTGTGTATAAAATGCATTCAAAATTCATTTCCCAACCAAATCCACAATCTGGGCAATCTGGCAACATTCTTTTTCCTGAGCTAGCAATTTAAATAAATAATCTGGGAGTTTTAATATCTCAAATCTCTGAGATTTGAGATATTAAATTAATACTTTTATTAAAATCCAATCTCAACCTTCATATGCGGAACTCCTTATCAAAAGTTATGAACCCCCATATGTATATACCAAATCTACATACAGGATTAAACCAAAGTCCAACATCACTTACGGTTCACTAAGCCTTTGGCCTTTTATATTAAAGTATGAGGGGTTAAAGCACCCCCAATTGATAATAATATTAAAAGATTCCCGACCCTTTGGGTTAAAACCCACGCCGAACTGTATTAAGGTTCTTGGCCCACAGCCAACTATAACGCAAATTTATAATTCAACGTTCTTTTAGACCCATGCTTTGGTTATCATTCGAAACTCATGCACTTATATGTAAATCAATGATGCTATATGAAACCTTCACACAGTATTCAAATATCACCATATATGAAAATTCACCCATATATAACCCGACTTGACTTAAGTCTAATGCCAACAATGAAACATTGGGCCCATAGCATATTACCTCTCATCCGACGGTTACCATCTTGTCGCATTCCACTTGGCAGATCAACGATTATAACCAGATATCGCGTGATTTAGATGCATGAACATTAATTCTCAAAAATCACATGATGTAAGTGGTTTTTTCATACCACCTTTGGCCATGCGTCAACCAATGGCACATATCGCGTTCGAAAAGGTGATACAGCTTACCACTTCAAAAATTATGCGATCCCACTGGTTTTGAATTCCAAACTGCCGTTACTATTCATACCTCATGGTTTTGTTCATCTACGGTCGAGGTTCTGCCTCCGCACGCTATCAACATTTCATTTCTTTGTTTTATAACTTCTCGTTTCAATTTCGTTCAATACCAAAGACCGTGGTATTGCCTTCATTCTATAACAGGAAAGATCAAACCATGTTCGACTTCAATTGAACCCTCTTCCAACAAATACATGGCTCCTCTATCATGTATGGAAGGCATCCTAACCCCTACACAGAGTTCCATCATGGTTTCACATTGAAAGTATACAATTCCTTACATAAAGTTCAACCCGCCCATGCAAACACAATTTAGTAACAGATTCTTTCAACTACAGGCAAAGCATCATTACACCCTAATTACGGGGATTATTCACACATTCAATCACAAAGATTCATTTGGCATGTTTCCCATATAGTTTGTTCTTGGATTGAATCAACATATTGATAGAGGTTCTTAACACAGGGATTTATCACACATTTACATGGGCTCACATCATTGAATACATAGTAGACGTTAAAACAATCACAGGGTCTTACTCATACCCAACTCATGGAGATTCAAGGCATATTCACACAAAATTTAACTCGACAAATGCACAGTAATACTAAACCAAATTCCTCAGTTATACGGTGAAATTACTTACAACTTCTACTTGGCCAGATTTTCGATCAATTGGCCCTTCTGCAACCTATTCTCTGTAGATCTCTCCTACAGCTCTACACAGCCCTATGCAGGTCTGTAGGAATCTTCCACGAAGGTTTATTTTTATACAAATTGGGGGGATCAATCGATTCAGCTTCCTAAAATTATTTGACAACTCCTTTCGACAACTCCTAAATTCCCAAAGTTCTAAGTTCAGCCTAACAACAGAAACTGAACTGACTCCTCCTGTCCTCTAATCATTCGAGGGCAGTTAGCAACCTCTCTAAATTTAATCAAAATTAATTAAAACTCACTAAAATATGAATAAATACATAGGAAATCAAAAACATGAGAGCCCCCTTATGTTTATTTATATACAAAGATTGTCTTGAGCATAATGCCCCTGCATCAGGTATGGTGGGCTAAATGTGGTGCGTGGAGGTGCGCTTTTGTTCTGCTTGTACAACCTGGTCGTCCAGGAAGGGGGTTGAGTTGGAATGGTGAACTTGACCTTATGCATGATATATGGATGGGCATGAGGTGCTTCCCAGACTAAAATGGTATGGCTATGGCGTCACTTTGTGGAGTGATATATGGTCTATTTGAGATGACGATCGCCATGGAGGGGAGACTCTACCGACCATCGAGGACGTTTATCATATGCAGGGTGAGGTGATGATAAACATGGTCAGGTATGAGGACCCTAGGGTTTATTTCTAGTGGAGAAATGATGTCGGGATATGCAAAGTTTCTGAGACTCTATCATGCTGAGGGTAGAATGATACTTGCTCCAGAACTTTTAGTGGTCGGTGTTGTGAATGGTTTGTGGGTTCTTCCTGCAAAAACAACTACCTCAAGTGAAAGCATCTTCTTTTCATTCAATATTTTTGAAAAACGTGAATCTTGGAAAGGAAGATGGGAGGGTGCATACCTACCGGTGCTTGAAAAAATATTTCTTCGGAAAGAAAATGTGGGGCATCGCATCCATTCATCATGGTATACTAATGATGGTGCAACTTACGGTTTGTAGAATGGACCTTCTAATCTCCTGTTATGGACCTTCGAAGTTCTGGAAAAGGGCGATAAATAAGGGATTATGGCCCTAACCCTATTCATTTGTACTTGTTGACTTTGGGAGATTAGAGGTGGTAGCAGAGCCTTTCTTTCTGTTGCGGTTAGCCTGTGTACCGGGGATTAGCGATACTATGCCGAGGTAACTCTCATGACGTCCTGAATTTTGATTTTTTCAGTTTGGTGATGCTGGGGGCCGTACAAATTAGTTTTGTATGGCCATAAAGGGGATTTTTGCCCTAGATTGCATGGGCGATCTAGGGAAATAGGTGCCCCCCATACGCGTATTTATTAGGTATAGCCACGCTAAGGCATGCTGTCCCTACCTCTTTGTGCACAAGGGCGTGCCTGTCTAAGAGACAGGTGCGCAAGGGCAATGTTTTTTGAAAAAACTTGGGTTTTTTTACTATCCTTAGTGATTTTTCTCCTTTGTACTGATGGGTGCCTATTGCTTGGAAGGTTAGTGTGGAGAGAGTGAGATTGGCCTGAAATCCGGACTGCTCTAGCTGCTGACGCTGGGGTGCGCCGTCAATTGATCGCCTGGGGCATCTTGAAATTTGTTGAGAACGAGTGCCTTCAGTCACAAGACCGATTGCTACGTTATTTCATATGACATTAGCGCTAGAGGTGCAACATGTTTGTCCTAAGGGGGACAAACTTGATTATCCATTCGGAGACGGATATTTACTTTGTGACCGGATTACTACCTCAGGGAGAGGCGCTGAGGTACCCACTTCCTGTTGGGTGGGTGAACATGGGCAAGTTCTAGTGGTGGCATTGTGGTGGTGCGCTTCTGACTGAGGGGTGCATCAATATCGCCTTAGTGACATATGTGGCCGAGTGGTGTGCTCTGGCTGTTATTGTGTGATTGGCGGGGTTGTTTGTGCCACGTCGGGCATCGGGCCCACAGGTCGGAGTTTTATGCCACTTGAGGAATGGGCATTTCTTCGATTTTTCCTGTTTCTGTTTTGATGGTATGGTGTCGCAATTAAACAGGGTCCAGCATGGATCCAAATCATTTGCATATGCTAGCATTTTGTGTAGCATCATGTATGAGAGGGTCGTGCTACTGAGGCCCGTAGTGCTTTTTCCTATCGGGGGACCGAGGGAGCCACGTATGAGGAGGTGGGCTCCGGTGATGCCACGCGGTGGTGGTGGCAGAGTGGGTTGTTATTGGAATGAAATGATGAAGGCCTGGTTTGAGGCTAATCCACAGATGTTTTTTCCATACCCTTATGCAGGGATGGACTTTTAGGGTGATCCAGATATTGTCTTCCTTTTGGTTATGTTTGGGGTCCCGCAAGTATGTGTTATATTTCTACATTTATGCGAGTTTATTTTTTTTGTTCTTGAGTGTTTTTTATTGACACTAAAATTCTTTTGGTTACTTGTGCAGATGTTGGCAAGGTGGGATGCCCAGTGGCCCGGCTGGTGGGTCACAACCCTCTACCACGATAGCCTGGTGGTCAGAAAGGTGGTGCCATCCGTGGACTGGGCGAGGGTGCTGGTGGACCAGGTGGGGATGGTGCTGGCCCTTCTGGTGAGGGAAGTAGCACATGTACCAATGAGATAGCAGCAGAGAGAGCTCGTGCAGATGCAGCTGAGGCGCGTATCATAGCACTTACAACTCAGGTAGATGCTCTATAGGACTTCCGGGGTCAAGTGGACCATTTGACCCATGGGATGCCTGCCCGAGGTCATATGGATGACTTTGAGGAGATATGGATAGAGACATTGATGGCCCGTGAGAGGGACAAGGCCAACTCTACGACGGGTAGCTATCGCAGTGGTGCCAACAGCTCCGGTTGTGGTACTAGGAGCGGTGGTGGGCCCAGGTGCTCCTCTTGAGGGGGCACCCCCCTAGAGTAGATTTGTACACAAGGAAAGCACCCATTATGAGGATTCTTCCCTTATTTTTGACAACCTCTATATTTTTGGGCTGGCTAATGGGCCAGCAATACTATTTTTTGTACTCTGATACACATATTTTTTGATATATATATGAGAGATCTTTTTTTGTAGCTCTACATGGTGTGATGTCTATTTCAGTTTATGCATTTGTGTTATGATGATGGATATACATGTTTTTGGTTTTTTTATTTATGATGGTTTTCTCGGTATGCATTCCAGTCTATGATATTGTTAGCTATGCGATCAGCTGTTTGGTTTCGATTCCTTGATACATGTGAGAATGTAATATAATCAAATTGTCTGCTTAATCTTTTGGCAAGCAAATATTTTCTAAATAGGTTTGCATCCCTAGTTGCAAATTTTTTGTTTAATTGTGAGACTACTAACTGGGAATCAAGGTAGACATGCATATGGCATATGCCCTGGTGGAGGGCCTCGCACACAAGTCCGATAACGACATCATATTCTTCCTGATTGTTGGTTGCTGAATTGATGCACACGTCGTTTGAACACAGTGGTGATCCGTTAGGGTGATAGATGACCTAGGCAGCTGCAGATAAGTTTTGAGACCATCGCGATGCTCCATCAGCAAATCCGAAATAAGGTTCAACTTGGGGATCCATGGTGATATTTTGAGCACGTTTAGGTTTTTTTTGGTCAAAAATATTTTGGTGTTTGGGTTTGTGTGTACTCTAACTCTAGGGGATAAGGGCTTCTGGGGCCCTTATGGGTAGAACTTCTTAAGTTAAAGGCTATTGATGGGGTTAGTGAAGTAGGTCCCGTCCAGTTCTGTAAAGATGTATTCCCCATGCCGGAGGTAATGTTTGATGATATAGGGCCCTTTCCACAGGGTTTCAAACTTTCCTAGCCCTAAGGCTTCTTTTGCGACATTGTAGCAAAGGACTAGCTCTCCTTCGCTAAATGAGCGAGGGGTGATGTGGTGGTCAAATGATGCTTTTACCCTTTTCTTATGGGCCTCATTGTGTTGCAGCAATTAGCACCTATTTTCATCAACTAGCTCTAGTTGTACTAGGCATTGTTCTAGAGGCTAGGTGTCATCCAAGAGTTTAATGTCTATGTGTAAGTTTGGGATGTTGTGTTCTATGGGAATCACAGCTTCGATCCCATATACCAAGTGGATGGGAGTAAAACCAGTGGAAGTCTTAACTGTCATGCAGTATGTCCACAGGGCGGAAAAGAGCATGTGGTGCCAGTTGGTTTTGTGGTTGTTCACCATGCGTTGTAACATAGTTTTAAGTACTTTGTTCACAACCTCTACCTGTCCATTGGACTGAGGGTAATACGGTGAAGCGAATTCATGGGTGAATCTGAGATGATGAGATAGTTCCTTGAAGACTTCGTTTTCAAAGTGCTTTCCATGGTCGAAGACTAAATCTTTGGGGATGCCAAATTGGGCTATCACGGGGTTGAAGAGGAATCGAGTGGCGGTTTCTGCTGTATTGTCGTATGTGGGCATGGCTTCAGCCCACTTGTTGAAATAATTGACGAACATGATGATGTATTTATGGTTTCCTGATGAGGCTGGGTTACAAGTCATGAAGTCGATTCCCCATTTACAGAAGGGGCCGGCTATGATGACAGGATGTAGAGGGACAGGTGGTGCTGTTGCATTGTGGGCGAATCATTGGCACCGCTCGTATATTTTGACTGCCATGATACAGTCATGAAATAGGGATGGCCAAAAATATCCTGCTCGTAGGAATTTTTAGGTGGTGGCTATTCCAGATAGATGTCCGCAACATGCACCTGCGTGGCAATCGTTTATGGCTTGTTATGCTTGATCATGAGTGAGGCACCGACATAAGATTGTGTCGATGCCTTGTCTATATAAGACATCTCCTATGAGGAGGTATCGAGGGGATTGTTGGCATATGTGCCAGCAGTCATCTCACATGAGGTGAGGTTTGAACTTCCAGGTTCGTAAGAATAGGAGAATATCCTCGTACCAAGGGTCGTCGGTTGCTACAAAGAACAAGCATTCATCCAGTAGCAAATCATTTACTAGTGATCCTTTGGAATCTCCTGGTAGATCGGTAATGAACTCTGCTAGGGAAAGTGCCTTTTTTCTTTTAGGAGAGCGAAATTGTAAGTTGTAATATTGGAGAATGACTATCCAGCAGGCATACTTATGATTCATTAGTCGGCGCGTGAGTAGGTATTGGATGGGATTAGTATCTGCTATGACCGTGGTATTTTTTAAGTTGATGTAATGACGAAGTTTCTGCACTACATGGATTAATGGTAGGGCAGTTTTTTCTTTGGGCTCATATCTTAACGCGGGGCTGGATAGGGTTTTACTGATGTAATAAATTACATGCTTCCTTCCATCTGGGCCCTCCTAGACCAAAACTCTGGCCAACGTGGCATCGAAGGCTGAGAGATATAGGATATAATCCTTGTTATAGTCGGGGGGACTGATGAGTGGTGCTAAAGATAGTGTTTCTTTCAGTGCATCAAATGCTTGTTGGGAATGATCAACCCATTTAAACTGGATGTCCTGGCGGAGGAGGCGCAGGAACCCTTGAGCACAGGTGTCGTAATCTGGGACAAAAAATCATAGAAAATAGGCCTTTCCTTGTAGGCTTTGGAGTTTCCTAAGGGTTCGGGGTGGAGGGACCTCTTTAATGGCTTGAACCTTTAAAGGGTCAACTCGAATCCCTTGCTGGGATATAATAAAACCTAACAGTCTTCATGTGTTGATGCAGAAAACACACTTAAGAGGGTTTAAGCACAGGTTGTATTTACGGCATCGTTGGAATACCAGTCGCATATCCTCGAGGTGGTTAGAGTGATTTTTGGAGCATACCATAAGGTCATCCAAATAGGAGAGGATGAGGTGTGCTAAGTCATGAAATATGTAATTCATGGCCTTTTGGAAGGTAGCTCCCGCATTCTTTAGGCAAAAAGGCATTACCTTGTATGCGAACGTGACCTAGGGTGTGGTGCACGCATTTTTATACCGATTTGGATTTGGATTTGACTATATCCGAAGAATCCATCCATAAAGGATAGGGCCTCATGGCTAGCACAAGCATCAATAACTTGGTCGATGAAAGGGGTGGGATAATTGTCTTTAGGACAAGCTCTGTTCAAATCTTGAAAATCAGTGCAGACGCGTATGGTGCCCTGTTTTTTCATGACGGGAACAGCATTAAAAACCTACGATGTGTAGGCGATGGGGTAGATAAACCTGGCTTTGTGAAGCTTATCGATTTCTCATTTTATTGCTTCTACCTTTGATGGGTGCAGTTGACGTTATTTTTGGCGGACTGGGGTTGCATCCGGTCAAGTGTCAAAATGGTGCTCTACGATCGTGGGACTAAGCCCAGGCATTTTTGAGTAGTCCCAAGCGAAGATATCTCGATACTCTTGTAATAATTTGGTATAAGAGGCTACCTCTTCTAGTGAAAATGCTGCCCCCAGCGATATTTCTTCGACTTTTGATGGATTTTGAGATATATTCACTTTAATGGTAGGTGAAATATTCGACATGTTGCCTTCCTCGAACGCATCGGGCACAGGGGTGGGTTTCTTAAACCAGTCAAATTTTCCTGACATTAGAAAGTCTTTTGATTCGATCGCATAGATCTCTGGTTCGGTTGTCCTATTTGGACTAACTGCCTTCCTGGGAAGAAACAGTGATCGATGATGCATCACATCCCATGGGTAATCAAGCTCCGTCATGGTTTCCAGAATATCCTCATCCAAATGAAAGAGGGTCTCGAAGGGGGAGTGTTCCCCGATAGGTTGAGACTGAATGGGGGTAATCTGGGTGGAGCTAGTTGAGAAGCATGACAAAGACTTCATCGTAGATGTGGTGGAACCAGATGTCGTAGATAGAGTGTAGACAGGTTGGGTCTGTACTGTCGTAGGGCCAGCTACTCTTGTAGCTGCAGCTGTCTTGACACCTATGGTAGATGAGTAGATAGCTCGAGTCATGGTTCCGACGCATGATGTCATGAACCGTATGTGGTGTGTCATGTCGTTGGCGTGTGGAGGGGGGTGGATCTCCCTAATTGGTCATCTTTCATATGGCCCCGACGGGGTGGACGTATTAGTCACATTCTCTTGAGTCGTTGAATTGTTCATGGAATCCCAGTCCGCACCATCTTCCTGGGAGAGGTGGATGATGGTCGATCACATACAATCTAAGGTTGTGCAAAATCTCGGTATGTAGTGGCAATGATGTACAGGGTAGTTATCCCCGCATATCTAGCATTAATATGGAATATCCATGTTTGCGCGATATGCTACATGAACTGGGTACCATATTTGGAACATTTCCAAGTCTGGGCAATCAATGACGAAATGATCGAGTTCATCGCAAAGTACGCATCTTTCGACTGGGGGAGGTATTTACTATAGTAGGGGGTCGTTCGGGTGACCATTGTTCTTCTTGTAGGTACAAGATGATGCGTGGCTCATCATTAGTAGCCTAGATGGAGGGATCCTCTTTATAGGATCACTTGATCATGTGTAAGGCATCCCTATACCGTGGGACTTCTAGATAGTGGTGGGTATAGTGTGTATAGGTTTCATAGAGGCCGCATGTGTGATTGGTACGAAGCGCTTTTCTTGTACTTTTGGTGGCAAGTTCCTTTTTATGGGAATTTTTTTTTGAGGTGCCTGCCTCACAGCCGAGGAGTGGTTTTAACTCATCCAACTCCTGGCATATGTGAGTAGGGTGTCCTATGACATCACATATAGCATAGGCTGATGAATCCCTCTACATGGTGGGGGTCACCACTTTCTTTCCTTTCTTGGAAATTTTCTTTATCGTGGTTGCAGGTTTCGTAGTGGGGATTTCCCTTGCGGGGGTGGTTTCGACTGCTACTTGGGTAGGTTGGGGCTCCTCAGTACCAGGAGGCTTTAATCCAAATGCAGTAAAGTTGGTAGCTGGCGTTCCTAGAGGGGGAATGAGGTACCATACTAGGAATGCCAATGATATGTTGGGTAGTACTAGTGTTGCCAAGACCTGTTGGGAGGTGAAGCTAGGAGGTGGGTATAGGAAAGGAGTTTTAGAGGTGGCATAGACTATGGAGGTTGCAGTAGCTGATGCCTCAGTGTCATTACTACTTGAGTCTGTGTCCTGACTAACTTCGGTGCTTGATGTGGACATCATGCATACTGGGGCTGCTGTGGTATCGAATGATACCTCAAGAATAATAAGAGGATCTCCCAGGAATGATCCTAGGACAGACGACAGTTTGAATTGGCTAGGGCCATATTCTTGATACCGTGAAATACCATTAGTGGTTGTGTCTACATAAGGTGGAACAATATCTATGTTGGTCAAGGGACGCTTTTCTGTGTGCGTCAGCTGGTCTACTGTAATGATTCGATCCTCGTGGGGGAACATCATGATGTGGAAAATGGAGGATGTTATGGCAGACATGGCATACATGTAACTCCTTCCAAGGAGTATATTGTAATCCAAGTGAGTGTCCAAGACTTCAATGTCTATGTGGACCGTTTTTCCAGCTAAGCAGACCGATACATTTTGGAAGAGACCAATGGGGGTCGAGGGCCGACCGTCGTATGCCCTGAGAGTGATGACGGAAGGTTTGAGTTCTGGGGCTCATAACTTCTGCCATACATTCTTTGACATGATGCATGTGGATGCACCCTCATCAATGACACATCGGTGAATAGTGATATTCTGTACTGATACTGGTATCTGGAAGGCAACCATGGAGGGAAGCCTAGGGGTGACTTTGTCTAAATCAAAAGCCATCATGCACGTGTCGGTAGGGTCGATGACGCCTAAGGCAAAAAGTAGGGATTTTTTCTGTTTCAGGCACAACTGCAGTACCTCCAAAGCAGACATTGGGCTACTTTAGAGTAGTTACCGGCTCGCCTATTAGGCCCTTTAACCATTTTTAGCAATGGTTCCAAAGGAATCTTTGGAATGGTCAAAGGTGCAATCGGTGCGGACATACTAGCCCCAAACATACCGGTGTCTAGTGGGGTTTCGTAGTTGCGATTCTGGGTTTGGAGAAAAATTTCTTCTCCAGCCATGTAAATTTCATGGCTTTTTTTCTCGGAATCGTTAAGTTTTTGCTGCTAAGTGCTAACCATTCCTTGATGGGGGAAGGGTTCTTGCATGACTGCAGTTGTCTGGGAAGATCCTCCTTGTCCTCGGTTACTCTGAAAATTTTTAAGCTCAGGGAGTTTAGGACAGTGGTGAGTATAGTTCTCGTACTCACCACATATCAAACATGAACGGTTTTTTCTTAGAGGTGGCCTTTTTCCTTGCTTTTGAGCATTGCTTGGCTCCTGGTTCTAGTTCCGGTTGAAGTTATCTCTAGGTCGGGGTCACGATGGGTGCTATTGACTACTGCCCCCCATCCAGAGTTCCCTTTGGGTTTCATTTTTACCTTTATTTTGACCACATTGGGAGGGTAATTCCCCTAATCATATTGGTGTGGTTTATCTTGGGATGACTGCACAAAGTTCACCTGTGCATTGTTTTACGTTGGTGGGTTATGTGCTTGGGACTGAGCATACTGTTGTGTCATATTTGCACCTGGCCATTGGGGGGGAGTTCTTCCGTCAGTTTTTATTCCTATGTACTGCATCCCCCCAGCCAGAGGGTAAGGTCCTCCATGGTGATACGTTGGCACCCTATTCGTCAAATTTTGCTGCTGCATATGATGACTTTGGAATCTGGGTTGAGACATGTTCTGGGTAGACCCATGTGTGTAGCCAGGATTCTGACTATTGCTGCCTAAATACGCTTGGGTCATTGACCCAATAAGTCCTTCTTTAGAGTTCGACGCGCCTGGAAATTCTTGATAAGATTGCAGGCATGGGGCGTTAGGTAGGATATTGTATATGTATCCTAATTGCATGTAAATCAGTTCAAGCTGTTGGGATTTATTGATTGCGTCCTCTTCAGATGTGGGGTTACATTGTGCCACATCCTTTGAAATCTCCACTATAAGAGTTTTCAAGAATAAATCTAAAAGGACTCGGTCGTTGAGTTGAGCTATGCATAAGCTACGATGCCGTCTCCACTCATGGAGATGTTCAGAAATGTGGGTAGAGGGAGATTTTCTAAAACGAGTCAGTAATTCCATTCCTGAATCATCGTGAATGGGTAACTGAGAGTAAGTGAGGAACACAGTAGAGAGGGCGGTAAAGGTTTTGTGTGAAGCAGGGGGTTGCTCGATGTACCATTTCACGACCACTCCTATGAGAGTGCATTGAAACAGTCTCAATCGAATAGTATCGTCAATGATGCTATTCAATGAGCACCACAGGTGAAAGGTCATTATATGATTCCCTGGGTCTTCCGCTTGCTTGCCTTCAAACTTTGGTATGTCTGAAGGGAGCTTCGTGGGCATGGGAGGCCAATTGGGGTCATGTGCAATGGGGTCATTGGTGAGCTTGGTTAAATTTGGCAGATTTAATGCCGCTAAGAAGGGTGACTAAGAGGTTGACGCCATGGTAATGTGTGAAGACATGAAGTTTTGGTTAGAACGAGGGTTAGTCTGTGACATACCCTATTGTGAATTCAGTTGGCTTCCCGTATGGGATGCGCTTGTCTACCCCCTAGGGGACGAGGGGGGAGTGATGTGTGGTGTGGTGTTGGGAGACCGATTAGGGTCCCCAACAAAGGTTTCTCCTAGAAAGGAGGAATCAACCACTGTGGCAATGTTCCGTCTTTGATGCCTAAATGGAAAAAGACCTGGAACCCCTCCCATTAATGGGGGGAGTTCCAAAAGACGCCTAGACAGACTAGGTTCCATTGGAACCATTTCAGGGTCGTCCAAGTTAGGTTTTGGAAATTTTTTTTGAGGGGATTGATTCTATGATCATGTCAATTTTATGGCCACATACATAAAACAAAGCAAAAATGAAATGATTTTTCCTTTAATTTAATCTATGTGATCAATCAAGCAAAAAATGGTTTTGCTTGTTTGCGTGTGATACTCAAAAATCCTAGAAGACCTAATATCGTCCTCACACTCTCAAAATTAAATAGGCCTTGAGAGGATTTCTTGTGAGTGCTGGTACAACGTCTCGAAAGAACTGGTGACGCCTCTAGTCAACTGAAGAGAATCAACCAAGGTAAGGGTAGAGGATCTGGTGCTTTCCTGCACCATCACCTATAGGGTAAAGGATGCCCTAGTTTTGTCCACTAAGAACCACCATCCCACATGAGCATTTGAGTCTTAGGCTTCTTGGTAGTTAGTTAACAGTACCAAGTATCAGATGGGTTAGGTAGCCCCAACTGATACTGCATGCACTGCGCCTAAGCCTAACCCCCTTTGAATCGAGTCTCTACCGTGCTTGGGTTTTCTTTTCTGTGGCTAATAGGTGGATTTTTAAGCTCCCTAAAAATGCAAATTCTATGTTTCAAATGTGAAGCGTGATCAACACGGCTTATTGGATGCCTACCCCCTTGATCCTAACTTAAACTATAATTTCTCTTGTGGCCCCTGTGGGGAGAGTTTAGTGAGTTTATTTAAGTTATTTTTAGGTGGATTTATTTTCTTTGTGGGTGAATATGTGTGAGCATATGGTGAAAAATGTCATAATTTGAACATATGGATATCGGTGATCCATTACAAATGTTGTAATATTCCTAACTAGCCCAAGATAGTAGGAATATTCAATGTCATTTTATTTTTATATTTTATGAATAAAATGTAAAGGAGGACAAATAAAAACTCCTAAACATGTGAATAAATCAATGCCCAATGTGAACAGAGATTAAATCAGGGCTTTCTCAATAAAATCCACTTGTATGTGAAACACGTTCAAGCTGTTTGAATGGGTCAAATCATAATGCAGACCAGGTACAATGAACCTCCTAGATGATCAGCGCAGTCCCATGAGGAGGTCCTCCATGTGAAAAGGGCTAAATGAATGAAGATGGTTTAGGGTTTTGCAAACCCTAATCTTACATAAAGAAGGAGAAGACTCAAGGGGAGGTTGTTGAGGAATTTTCATTTCAGAAGTTGCTGAAGCAACTCCATTTCTCTGCGCTGTTAAGTCAGAGAAAGAGAGGATTTATTTTTTAGGAATCCTCCCTCCTTCATTGAGAAGCTCTTGGAGGAGATTGTGCTGGTCCACTATCCAAAATTTTGGACAAGATCCATCTCTCTAGATAGCATGATTCCTGTTTAGGGGTTTTACTGTTCAAATGTTTGCAGCAAGTGGAATCAAATCTACTTAGATCTAAAGAGTTCTATTGCATCTTTTCAGTGGAGGAGTCATCTAAATCACTGGAAAGAGTGTAATAGATAATTAGAGCTCCAGATCCATATCTTGGCATTAGGCCAAAGTGTATCTTACCATCATCTACGCATTTCCTTGAGGAAACTGCGTCCTTTTTGCAGGAGAAGTTGCAGTGAGGGTTTGGCTTCAGATTGGAGGAGAGATCTCCAGTGAAAAGGGATCCTTTCCCTTCACTGTGGTGATCCATAGATTGGCCAAACAATCTATGTTTATTCCAGATATGATCTGCTATGTAACATGTTCTTCAGAAATTTCTGAAGTTTACTGCAGATCCATGGTGTAGATCTCAGATCTATTCAGCGTTCTTCACTTTCAGCTGAGATGCCCAAGGAGAATGTACTTAAAAGCTATTTTTGCATATAGATCTCATTCTGATCTAATTTTTTGTACTATGATATGTTATAGATCTATAATATAATGTAATACTACTGCATATTCCTGTAGATTTCGTTTTTTGGTTGATCCTGCAGTTTCTTATGCTATAATGCTGGGTTTTGAGGCATTTCTTCATGTATAGATCTGTATTTTCTCATGTAAAACCATTGAATCATATTATAATATTTCTGTACTATTATCCCTGCATAAGCTCACTAAAACCTTCAGAAAATCACATTGCTGAAGCTTCAGTCCTATCTGCATACTTGGGGTCATGGGGAATCATGTTTTTTCTTAACTAGTCGGGAAGGAGGAATTGTTTAACATAGCAAAACGCATTTTTTTTTGCTGAAATTTTGTATGGAGGTTCCATATAACCCTAGTTAACATATCCCATAGCCGTTACCCTTATTATTATGAATATTTTATTCTGTTACATTGGTTTCAAAGCTTATTCTTCAAGGTAGGACCGTTATATAGTTTTCAGGTTGCTGCAGTCCCTTATTTTGGCAGTTTTCAAGGCAATTAGGCGTGGGAGATCTGTTTAACCCACCTAGAGTGATTTGTTTGAAGCCTCCTCTTGGATTTCAGTCTTAGATATTCTGATATAAGGAATCCAAGGGCTGGTCTGAGCTTTTGTAGCATACATTCTTGAAAAATTCATTTTCCAAGCATGTATTGGTGAGAAATCCCTCTTGGGGATATTACCCTTCGACAAAGTTCTATAGATAGAGTCTGTACAGGGCCAACTAGCCTCTGGATATCACCCTCTTTTCAGAGGTGACATATCTAGTAAATTCCCCTATAGTCAATCTCTAGAATAGATCCAGTTGTTGATTGGTAATGTTTTTGAAAAATGATTCTCATTTTCCAGATTCATAAGCAGTTCTTGATTTGGAACATTACAGTGGTATCAGAGCACCTTTCTTGGCTCAGCCCATGGCCTTAAAGCCTAAGAAAGAGGAAGAAGATGATGATGCTGAAGATGAGCTTGATCTCATCTATTTTCAGATCCATGAAGAAACTCCCCAAGGATGATGAAAAATTAGAAGAGGAAGTACCCTACACTTCCTATTCTAATCAAAAAGGCAGAAGAAGAGGTAGGAGGAAGAAGGAAGATAGGCCCACAAAGATTCTTCATAAATCTATTTAGAGAAATCATGAAGATCTTGAGCAAGCAAGAAGGGAGATGTCCGAAGAATCTCCAAGAGGGTTTGAATCTCAATCAAACTCTAGATCTTCACATATTGGGTGTGAGCATGTAGCCACACACTGTGATATACAACGCAGTCATGAGCTCAGATCTACCATGAGACACATAGAACAAGAAGAAGAAGTGACTAAGAGGGAAACTATTAGTGGTTTCTTGAAAGAAGATGAGTGTCAAGCCCTGAAACTCAGAAACCAATTTTGATTTTCAGAGCATTGCAAGGCTAGGGTGAGTCATTCCATTGGGAGGTTACCTAATTTTGTTGTAGAGATAAAGGGTAACAGCACTGTTGGATCTAGATCTGATCTAGCACCTCAAGCAAATAAGAAGGGAGTTATTGCTCCAACTAGAGGGATTCTTGTGGCATGACAAGGAAATCCCCAGATCTCATCTATGGAGATCAAGGCACATCTCATGATCCACCTGTGCCATTGTTGAGAGGGTGTGAAACCTTGGAGACACAAGGAGGAGATAGGAAGGAGAGAAAATCTCATTTCTATCCATTGCAAAAGGTTGATGCAGCTAAGAGGGTGATTGGATTGCACAGTGGAAGCATGGAGGGTTTTCTCCATTCATGTGCTCAGTCACCACTTTATGATGTCTCATTTCCTAGATACATTGCACCAAGGAGGCCACTTGATCAACAAGAGAAGGTGAATGCTTCACATGTTGAGGCATTGCCCATTTATTTCAGAGGAGTGGAGACCTTGGAGGGTCTTGATACAGCGCTAAGAGTCTTGGGTAGGCTCAAGGGGGAGAGAAGCAGTCTCTCAATGTCATCCACACCCACTCTCATTTCAATTTCGGTGCTGTGGCAGGAAAAGTAGGGGAAGGATAGTAGCCTTCCCACCTCTACATTTGGCATGGGAGCTATGCATGCACATGACTCTTGGGAGGAGTTATTACAGTCTTCTCTCTTCTCTTTGAGAATGGAAGGAGGCTCATCTATGAGCTGCTCCCATTGCATGAGCAAAAATTGTGGTAAGGGTGTTGATTATTTTGATTTATCTCATGTATACATGCATCCCTTAATCGCATATGTGTAGGATGTTGCTCCAAGGAGGAGCATTCTTACTTTCAGGCTACATGGTCTACTTGAGGCCATGAGAAATTTTGATAACCACTCCCTTGGTGGACTTCGGGGAGATTGTTATTTTGGAGGACATGCTCACCATGCATCATACATCACTCATTTTCTCCAAATACATGAGGAGAATGTAGCAGAAAACCAGTGGTTGAGAAACCACATCTTTTGTCATTCTCTATTGCAGTTTATGCTCAAACTACGTTGGTTGCATATGAGGGATCATTGCCCCACTCACTTACTACATATGGTAGCCATCATGACTTTCATTATGGCTCTTTATGTTGTTATTGATCACATTATTGTCAAGAGAATGATTGGGAGAGAGGCACATGGATTGAATGTGTCCTTTGGGGGAGAAGATCCCCATATGTTTTGCAGGACATGCTCTAATGGGAGCATGGGAGATGATGTGGCCACCATAGTTCAGCATTTGTTCTTTCTTGAGGTGAGCCATGTGATTGATAGGGTGCCATATGATAACGATGACCTCCTTTCCATCACATATGAGGAGCATTGGGCCAACTTGATTCACAATGTAGGAGGGAAGATCCTTCAAGATCTAAACCTCATCTTGCCACTTGAGGGCCACCTTGTTGCAGCCCAAGATCAGCCTTCACTCTACACTTGCCATAAGTGGAGAGGTGAACAATGTGGGGTAGGCTATGGTGCTTACCACTTGTAGATTTTCAGCCCACCTTCTTTGTTGGAGCTTGAGGTGGAAGAGGATGTCCAGAATTTTCCTTACTTGAAGGTAACTATATTCTTATGGATGATAGCATGGGTGTGGGAGGCACTCATTGGGAGAAATTTTTCCCATGCTCTTCATCACTCCTACCTTCATGAGGCCAGTGAGAAACAAGAATATCACCACTTGCACCTTCCATTTTCTCATGATGTACACTTGCAATCTTACACTTGGAGGACAGATTCATTGCTTATCATTTTCAGCCATGGTGGGGTCCATTGATTAGGCCACAAGAAGAGGGAAGGAGAATTTTGGTTCTACCTTGCAGTTGCTTGAGGACAAGCAACATTTTGAAGGGGGAGGACTGTAATATTCCTAACTAGCCCAAGCTAGTACGAATATTCAATGTCATTTTATTTTTATATTTTATGAATAAAATGTAAAGGACAAATAAAAACTCCTAAACATGTGAATAAATCAATGCCCAATGTGAATAGAGATTAAATCAGGGCTTACTCAATAAAATCCACTTGTGTGTGAAATAGGTTCAAGCTGCTTGAATGGGTCAAATCATAATGCAGAGCAGGTACAATGAACCTCCTAGATGATCAACACAGTCCCATGAGGAGGTCCTCCATGTGAAAAGGGATAAATGAATGAATATGGTTTAGGGTTTTGCAAACCCTAATATTACATAAAGAAGGAGAAGGTTCAAGGAGAGGTTGTTGAGGAATTTTCATTTCAGAAGTTGCTGAAGAAACTCCATTTCTCTGCGCTGTTGAGCCAGAGAAAGAGAGGATTTCCTGTTTAGGAATCTTCCCTCCTTCCTTGAGCAGCTCTTGGAGGAGATTATGCTGTAGTGGTCCACTATCCGGCATTTTGGCCAAGCTCCATCTCTCTTGATAGCATGATTCTTGTTTTGGGGTTTTACTATTCAGAGATTTGCAGCAAGTGGAATCATATCTACTTAGATCTAAAGAGTTCTATTGCATCTTTTCAGTGGAGGAGTCATCTAAATCACTGGAAGGATTGTAATAGCTGATTAGATCTCTAGATCCATATCTTGGAATCAAGCCAAAGTGTATCTTACCATCATCTGTGTAGTTCCTTGAGGAAACTACGTCCTTTTGGTAGGATAAGTTGCAGTGGGGTTTTGGCTGCAGATTGGAGGAGAGATCTCCCGTGAAAAGGGATCCTTTCCCTTCACTGTGGTGATCCATAGATTGGCCAACCAATCTATGTTTATTTCAGATATAATCTTCTGTGTAACATGTTCTTCAGAAATTTCTAAATTTTACCGCAGATCCATGGTGTAGATCTCAGATCTATTCAGCGTTCTTCACTTTCAGCTGAGATCCCCAAGGGGAATGTACTTAAAAGCTATTTTTGCATATAGAATTCATTCTGATCTGATTTTTTGTACTCTGATCTGTTATATATATGTAATATAATGTAATTCTTCTACATATTCCTATATATTTCGTTTTTTGGTTCATCCTGCAGTTTCTTATGCTATAATTTTGGGTTTTGAGGCATTTCTTCATGTATAGATCTGTATTTTCTCATATAAAACCATTGAATCATATTATAATATTTTTTTAACAATATCCCTGCATAAACTCACTAAGCCCTTCAGAAAATCATGTTGCTGAAGTTTCAGTCCAATCTGCATACTTGGGGTCATGGGGAATCAGGGTTTTTCTTGACTAGTCGGGAAGGAGGAATTGTTTAACATAGTAAAACGAATTTTTTTCTGCTGAAATTGTGAATAAATCATTTTTCCCCACTATTGGATGAAGGGATTCAAAATTTTTCTTGCTGATGTAGTTCCAGGTCTGTATTTATGTCTTTTACATTTTTTTTAAATCTTATTCTTCAAGGTAGGACCGTTATACATTTTTCAGGTTGTTGCAATCCCTTATTTTGGTAGTTTTCAAGGCAACTAGGTGTGGGAGATCTATTTAACCCACCTAGAGTGATTTTTTTGAAGCATCCACTTGGATTTCGGTATTATATACTCTGATATAAGGAATACAAGGGCTGGTATGTGATTCTGTAGCATACATTCCTGAAAAATGCATTTTCTAGGCATGTATTGCTGAGAAATCCCTCTTGGGGATATTACCCTTTGACAAAGTTCTATAGACAGAGTCTGTATAGGGCCAGCTAGCCTCTGGATCTCACCCTTTTTTCAGAGATGACATATCAAGTAAATTCCCCTACAGTCAATCTCTGGAATAGATCCAGTTGTTGATTGGTAATGTTTTCGAAAAATGAATCTCATTTGCCGGATTCATGAGCAGTTCCTGATTTGGAACATTACAAATGTCCCCTAGTTAAACTATGTGATGTTTTTCCTTTCTCAAATAAAATTTATTTGTGGATAATGGGCCGCTTCCAGAACCTACTAATTATTCTATGTGTTTGACTAAAGGGAGATGGTGAATCACAAATGTAGAGTGTTCATATGCTTTTCTAGGGTCACCCAATGGCACAAAGACAACAGAGATTAATTGCTCTAACTCGTGATTCAATCCTATTCCCACAATTTCCTAAATGAAAAAATTGAAATTTAAACTAAACAATTTCTACACTAGCTTATGCATGTGTGGTCATGAGCCACTTACTTGGACTAGTTAGACTGAGTGTGCATACCAGAATTTTCAAAAACATAAATTGTTCGGAAATTAATGGTTAATTCACCCCCTACTTAAACTATGTGAACACTTTTCTCAAAAAACCAACTTAAAGGAAAACTAACTAAATGCCTACAAAAAGCAGCAAAAATTAGCGTTCAACAACTGTGGGGTATCAACACAGGTGTGGGAAGATAAATTAGGGGCTGCACAACACACTTACAAGAAGAAAAAATGCAGCAGATAGGGAGAAAAAATATCTCTTCAATTTGCGTGCAAAACCTTCTGACAGGTATGCCTTCCTGCATGCAGGTCACTCCTAAACATGTGCACTGCACGTCTGTGTGTAAAAACACCGCACAAAATTCCTGAAAGTAAAAATTAGGAGCTTCCTTCTTTAGTCTATCACCTCAGTGAGTCTAGGGACTGCAAGATGGGTCAGAGGACTGTCAGCTCCACTCCAACATTGACTACGGGTCTCCTGCAAACAATGGCACAACCACATAAACTTGAAACACGTCAGTGGAGTCGTCAATCCTGTTGTGGTGGATTCAACACACGAGTGCACGAAATCACACGCATTTAGAGAATGTGGTATTTTCTCTAAAACATAAGTAACAGGTAGTATTTGGGGGGAGCTCAGAAGTATAAGACTTAAAATGAAGTAATACACTTAAGTATGCTCTATTAAAAAGTAAAACTAAAAAGATAAAAAGAAGCTAAATAGAGAGTTCCAAACAATAACATGGTAAACAACAACTCGATGGCCTTCTTCTTATCGAATGCTTGGAATGAATACAAATCTTACCCACTTGCCAAAGGGCCTAGGCAGAGGCTCTAGGACCCGACACAAGGATGTTTGTCCTTCAAGTTCTGCCTTTTGACGCAGTTCAATATCTCTCTATGCTCAATGGACTGAAATTTTTGGGTGGCCAACAACTGAGTCCTCTTCTTTAGCTCCTGCTCCTTGGTTCACACAAACCGCTGGTGTTGCTTGGGCATTTTTGGCAGCATAACCTTGTGCTCACCAATTGTTCATCTCTTTGAGGGTTTATATAGGTGACCTTTCAAACCTTCTTCCCTCGCTTGGTACATGGTGGATAGTGACCCAAGGGAGGGGAAATATTCCATTGTGGGCTGAAATATTCTTTTGTGTGCTCACACAAGGCCTAAGGAGGCACTGGTGCTATCCTTAGGCGGCTTTCACAGAAGGAGAAACTGTCATTTTCTTGCTTGTGGTCCCGGAAAGGTACTTTTTTCCATTTCCAGGAATGTGCGCTTATTGGCCTCCAGTGCACAGAAGGCACTCTTCTCGAAGGAAAAAGTGTGCATTCGGGCATTTATGACTAGTTTAATCTTGAATTGCTCAAAACCTTAGAGATTCTTAATATTTTTGATTCCATGATGTATCCCTTGTCCTGTAAATCCTTGGGCTCGACATTACTTGATGTCATTTTCTGCTGTACGATTTTCTAGTATTAACACCCCTTAACTTGATCTAAATAGTAAATACATAAATTTCTCATGAAGCGTTTCCTAACTATGTAACTTCCATAAGTAGGAAGGGATTGTTAGACAGGTAACATCCCACAGTTCCACATGCTTCTTGAACCATCCATTTGCTCCCAAATAAAGCATTATTCCAATGAACACAACAAACAAAAAAATTAAAGATTAAAACATAGATTAATATTAATGGCTTTAAAAGATAGATTCAAAGTTGCAACATGCCATACAATAACCACTCATTACACCTCTTACAACATAATATTTTGGAGCATGTATGACTCATTTTGGAAAGAAGGGAAACACATTCTCAGTGGTTATTCTTGGTCAATAAGTCATGTTCAAGACAACATAGGTCTTTTTGTGGGATGCCTGGCCACCATTAGTTTTTCTGGGTAGCAAGATCTTCTCTCTGTGATCTGTCTATGGTGCACCCAAGCTTAGAACCATTGGTTAAGGAAAGTAAGGTTGTGAGGGGTCCTCTCTAAGGCACTAAAGCTAAACAAGAGGTAGTGAGGTTGTTCTCAACCAAACAGGAGATCAGTGGGTTACTAGGTGGTTTTAGGGCCCAGTTTGAAGCATTTAGGGCATCACATGTATGTGGCCTTCCTCCTAAGTGTATTTAGGGCTGCAGAAGATATCTATTTCAGGGGTCTATGATCACATGAAGCTTTGAAACCACTCCCCAAAAATTACAAGCCTCCAATTACAAGCTAAAAATTACTAAACATCCCAAGCAGGCCTCTAGAACCTAAAGTTTGTTGACGTGATGTAGCAACAGAATCAAATCTCCAAATGCAGGTGAAATTTGGATCAAAAGGGTACTGTCATAAGATCTAACCAGCCATTTGACCAGGTTAAGAGACTACTCTAACTGCAAATTGAAACTCTACTAAGAAAGGGTTGTCACAAGCTCTTCCTAACAACAAACAAGTTTGGAGGCAGCACAATTAGACAATAAGCTATTAATTAGTATATTACAAACTAAACTTGGATAGTGCTAGTGTGGGTTATAGTTGGAATACTGATCTATTGAATATTGACATTACATTCAGAATTATATTGGTGGATTATTGGTTGTATAGGTCTACTGTGCCTTAGGCAGTTAGCCCTAACTTATGGTGGTTTGCTGAAGAAACATATTACTATTAAATATCTCTTATATCATTAGTGAATTATATATAAGGGTACTTACCGTTATATGATTTGATAAATGTGCACTGCTGTTATAATTATTTTCATGATTGGAAAATACTAGACAAGGATTGAACCCCAAGGCCAAAAATTACCTAGGGACATTGCATACTTCCATTAAAGAAATAGTAAAAAATGAATTTCAATCTACTTGGATCATAAGCTATAACCAGAGATGTTGTATTGTCAAATCCATGAGAGGTTGGGGTAGGATGATGGCCCGCAAAAAGCAAAAAGGAGTTGCAGCAAGGTAGACTTCAGTAGGTGTGCGTTTCTATTGAAAAAAATATCCATAATGTGTCCCTTTATGGTGAGGATGAATGGTAGGACATAATGGTTCAGAGGGAGGTGAAGTAGAGGGGAATATATTGCCAAGGGTGTCTGAGTTTGTTTCAGGCTGCGGTGGATTCATAAGGGATATGAGGTCTCAAAATTCTATTTTGAGTTTTTGAAAAGAAAAGTGGCAATGAACAGGATCATGGAGTTCTTTTTTTGGCACTCCAATTGACATTATGTTCAAATTGAGATTTCAAAATTATTTTCTCCTTATACTGTGATGGATCATGTAGTGGCTGGAAGAAATTCTTATTGTAGGGTCAATCCTCATAAGGTTTTTATTGGTGACTAGAGAGGTTGAAGAACGATGAATTCTCAAAAGAGGAGGATTTTGCAGCACTTAGCTACATGAAGCATGGCAAGTCTCTGGGTATAGAATCTAGATGGAATTCTGTGTGAATTTTACAAGGCCATGAACGATGATTAGTGACATTTTTTGTCATTTGACAAACACATTCCCAAAAAAGCAGCCACAAACACAATTGATGATTAGCATCCAATTAAATTGCTTAGTGTGGCACACAAGATCATGGCTAAGGAAGAGACTCTAAGGATATAGGAAATTCCATGGAAGGTTGTCTAATGATAACACAAGTATTGTGTACAAACAACTAATCTCAGTACCATGTTTTCAACATGTAAAACCTTCAAATGTGCAGAAAAAATAGCCAACAATCCCTTTTCTTTGAAATTGCATTTAACAAAGCTTTTGACTGAGTGGATTGAAGTTTCATTATTCAAATGTTGATTCTGGTGGAGTTTGGACCTAGATGTGTGACTATGGAGAACACAGTTTTCACTAATACATTAGCTTTTATATACCAAATAGTGCTTATATAAGTTTAGTTGATGATGCTCATGCTTGTTTAGACATAATCAACCTGGCATCAAGTGATGTGTTTAGTGACTAAAAAATTATTTTTTTCCTGGTGGTATTGGACTCTCTTCATAACTAGAATCCCTCATCTTGGAAATTTACCCCACCTTGGATGGTTGTTAGATATTTGTGTATTCCCTTTAGTCTAGACCTTTTTCCAATATCCATGTAGAATTGGTAACTTTAGCAACTACAAAGGAAACTTCTTGTCTAGCATCATCGAGACCTTCCCTTTATGAGGAATTTGACGATGGTTGCATAATCCTACTAGAATTGCAAATATATTATGTGTCTTGTTGGTTGCATAGCAAGGCTCGATATCAATAATAGAGCAGATTTTGAGATTGTAACCGTGCCTCAGTCAAACAAAAGGGTCTTCCATTGGCCCCTTGGGATGTGTTACTATCCCCAAGGATGTCAGGGGGCTTGGTTTGATCAAGCTTCCCACTCAAGTGTCTATTTTGGCTACCATATGAGTGTCAAGGGGTCTAGAGAGTGATGTTCTATGGCAGGTTCCGTTTTGACCTGTAGGATGTCAACAAGTGGGGAAAGTGTAGGGGGATTTTTCTTTGTGTGATATCATCTCCTTCATCCTCCCCCTGTTTATGATAGTAGCACTGGATAGGTACTTCCAAACAGATTTAAGTGTCTAGACATGTGATTGGATGAAAAGGGAATTTCATCCAAGTGTATATGGTCTGAAATCTGCATTATAGCAGAGTGATTTCTATAGCAAGGATCATTTTCAATAAGGTTGTACAACAAAATTCTGTAGATCAGCCAACAACAGTGGCACAGTGCGTCCATACTCATCTTGAGAGAGAAACGCAAGTTGTGTGGAGTGTTCAAAATGGTCATGCGCGCTGCAGTAGGGCTGCATGTGCTGTGCAAAGTAAGCAGAGCAGTCACATGTGCCACAAGAAGCAGTAAATTGTTATACGTGTTGTGGGCAGGGTGCAAAAAACTGCACATGTGATAGAAAGGCTGCACTGCAGGTTGAGCATATGGCAAGTCGTATGGTTGCTTAGGAGAATTTGGGTAGTACAGCCTACACAGGTGCCTAGAAAATTTCTGTAGTTGTTGGATATTGTAATTTTCCACAAAGGACCATGTTTCTAGTAAGGAAACCCTTGTACGATAAGATATTATTTGATGAACAACAAATTTTGATGTGCAGATTTTCTGTGTATGCATGTGTGGGATTGGTGTACAATTTGTTACTACTGATTTTATTTTATTTACTTGTTAAATCCCAACAATGATTTTTATTCAGTAAACTGAAACTTTAATTAATTTACAACAAGGAAATTTACTAGAAACTAAATTTGCTAGTTTATAGGGTTAAGAAAATTTAGCACACCAAATTCCAAGTCTCAAGCTCAGTTATTTGAATTTCCTAGAGTAATTGGTTAGCATGGAAAGCAATTGTGGGCTTCGCTAGGTGGAACATGAAAGAAAAATTGGGATCTAGCATGCACTCCATTTGCAGTTGGAGATGCAAGGTGATTTCCTTCGATAGTTGTGCCACCTTCATGCTCACACATTCAACAAGAAAGGAATCCTCTTTTGGGGATACATGTGAGATGAAAATAATTGATATTAGATGAATTGGTAGTTCTTGTCTCAAGAGAATGACCTTCTCGGCCCTCATAAAGATTTAGTTCTGGATTTGGTCAATCCATAGCAAGATCTAATGAAAATAAACATTGGAATGTCAGCTCCATTTTAGAAGGACTGGGAGTGGAGTTTTGGTAAGCCTTTGTAATAATATTTCTCTTCTCAACTATACTCAATATTGCATCCACAATATCCAATATCCCCCTGAGCTCAATGGAAATGAGTTTCCAGTGAATCATCCTATTGTTTGATATCTTTAGTGGAAGCATTGCTTTCTCCTGTAACAGTTCTAGTTTCTTCTTCTTTTGCCTGCACTGCATTATGGGGTGTGGGTTTAATGCCAAATTTGGTCCCTCTTCTCAAATATTTGGATCCACAACATATACACTTGGTAACAACAATTATGCATGTTATTTAGCCTTTTATGGACAATATTAATCTTACTGAAAACTCCTTTAGGGGTTTAGGAGTCTTGGACAACACCATAACACATTTGAAGTCTACCATTTTTAGGAGAAAGGAAGCAGAGTGGAGAATCACAAGCAAGTTCCAGGGGAAATTCTCCTTTGAAAAACACTGCTAGGTCAGAGGCAATGCGAATTTATCAGCCTGACACATTGGTTCCTTATCATAGAAGAATTATTTTGAAGGCTTTGCCTTGGGCTCTATCTCTTGGCACATATGCTCCTGGAAATACTACACAAATATAATATCTGAAGAGAGTTCTTTGCCATTTTTCTTATGCACTATATTAAGAATATCAAAGGACTTTGGTGTTGGGGTTTTTTCACTTGCAACTATAGTCACAAGTGATCTTATTTACAAAGATCCAACTTGCTATTCTGCTCTAGATGCTGCTGGTCTACCTAATGATTTTTTGGATATCATCATAGTTGGTATCCTCCCTTCTGCAGATGCAGTAGATTGTATACCACAATGCTTAGATTATTTCTGACTTAATAGCCTCAGACTTTAAGCTATTAATGATTGTGGTGCTCTAAGATATTTTGTGATTTTTTTTATTTCAAAAGCCTACTTACGAGCTTGGGTAGGTGTCACTCTTAGGTCCTTATCATCTGCCTTGGATGAGATGATACGACAAGCTCCTTATTTGAGGGGGAATGGGGTGGATGTATTGATTGAAATATTAAATACTATTGCAAAACTTGGATTTGGTGTTGAAGTGTCTTCCCTGTTGCAAAAATTTGCCAGCTCTTTTGTTCCTATTCCCATGGAGACTGATTTAGAACAACAAATAATTAGTTCAGTGGATGGAGATGAATCATCTAGGGTGACATCTGAGTTAGGGGTTGATACTTATGCTGAAAAATTGTCTTAAAACATGGAATTCTTTCTCCTAGATTGTATAAGAAATGCTACATGTCTCTTAAAGAATATTCTGCATAATATAGAGACATGGGTTTTATTGAGAAAAAGGGTATAGAGGATATGCTGCAACTATTTGATTTATGCCTCTTACCATTGTCATTTCAAGGTGGCTAGAATATTGTTGTTGCATTTAAGAAATTTTCACAACAACACTCATCTCCTCTTACAAGGGTTGTTTTTACTACTTTGAGAGAACACATGAAACATGCAAATGAATTCATGGATTTGTTGGCTAGAACAAAGCTAGCAGATATTGAGGTAGCACAACACATATGAACTTTGAGATGTCTTTCAATTCTAGATGGTATTTTATCCTTTTCAACACATTTACTGAAAATCACAACAACAATGATGCCTGAAATTGGTTCTGGGGATGCAGACATATTGAAGCATGTAGGGATGGTCTACAAAGAAATAGTTTGGTAGAAATCTCTTGTTAGTGATTCAAAAGTAGATGCAAATAAAGAGGTTGAAAAGGACATGCAATTGAAAATTTGGCACCAAATGTAGCAGGTACAGAAGTTAGCAGTGACTCTAACACATTTTCAGTTGTTTGACATGTGAACCTAGTGTCTATGAGGAACATGCTTGCTTCTCATTGGTCCATTGAACCCTAATATATTTTTGTTATACAAACAAGACAAAAACATACCATGGTATCGAAGGGATTCTAAGAATGTGTCATGGTCAGCTTGGGCAACATGCAGATGCATCAGAGGATGACATTGGAGGCTCTATAAGTGTAGGAGAAACATCTCAAGCCCAAAAAGTTAAAATGGCATCACTTGATCTCTTGGACTTTGACAATATGAATAAGGTTGTGTCTACAATGTGATCGTCTTATGTGACTCCTGTGAAGGTTTTTGTAGTTCATAATCGACATCGTGATGATATAAGATTACTTAGTGTAGCAACCAAGAATGTAATACAACAATGGTGAATTATTTCTATGATCATGGTACAATTAAAAGTCTTTTTGACTACTTTTGAAGCAACAGTTCATTTACTCTAGATAGTACCATTATCTCATAGCAAGGAACGAAAACAGAAAATGACAAAGATATTGAAAATGACAAGCAAGAGCATGTACCTTGGTTTTTAGAGACACATGAAGCTATTGCATGCTTTTTGAGTACCTTGTGAATTCTTCTTTGTTGTTAATTGTGCGATCTGCATCACAGTTGTTAGTGCAACCAGGTTTTGGAGGCTCTGTCACTGTTTCAAGGGATCAAGAGGTTTTTGTCTTCATCCTGCCAGATCAAGTTCTCAATGATGTTCTACCTATCTGGAGCATTCCAATGTTTTGTTGTTGCAATCCAAATTTAATTACCTTTGTTTCCATTATCACCCTCATTAGGAAGAAACGTTTCAAATTTTTGTGAACATGTAAGAGAGAAAAACAGGGAATCCCTTTAGTAAGTGGCCACCATTATCTAAACCAAAGGAAGTTGGTGGACTAGGTTTAGAAAACATACATTCCTTTGGTAAGGCTTAGACAAGCAAGAGTCTATAGAGGTTGATTTCTAAGAAATTCATACAGAGGAAAGTGATTATTCGTAAGTATATAAAACCACTATCAATGGAAGATTGGATTAGATAGGTTGCCTTGTTGATATTCACATTGTAGAACAAGAGGCTAATGGACTGTCTAAATAAGGCTTGCTAATGATGCAAAACAATGGTTTAACATGGGAAAGTAGTTATGGTGTAAGACTCTAGGAGAGGTCATTGCAAGAACTGGGCCGGTGACTTTATATATATATATATATATATATATATATATATATATATCACTCCATGTATCACGCATCTCAGTCAAGTATTGTCTTGTGCTTTCGTTCTTTACTCCCTTAGGTCCATCTTATTTAGTAACATTTCAAACATTTGTACAAACTTTGTCAGCTAATAGGTACCCCAATAAGGAATTGGGCACAACAACATTAACACTTGCAGATTCAACATGTACGATTAGAAAATTTCACATGAGTCCTTCCTATTATCACTTTGTACTTCTTTTGATGCATGCGAAATAACCGTTTAGGTTGACCCTAAGTACCACCAATAGAACTACTGAATTTACACCATATGCAAATAATTGAATTCTATTGATGGAAAAATAATTGCCTCTTTTATTATTCAAAGCATCCATTGTATCTATATATTGTTCATAAACATTAAAATTTTAAAAATAGGAGTGAAAAAACATCTTGCACAAAGCAATAATTAGATCATACTAGCAAGCCAAGAACCTTCAAATTATTAATGACACCATTTCGCAAAGATGCAAAGAATGGGCATTTAACACATGCCTCAATCTTGATAGAATATAAATTTTTGAATCATTGGTTTCATGTAAATGTACTCCACAACATGCTATATTTTGATATGTGTATGCACATATTTTCTCAAGCTCCACAAAGAATAAGGTTTGAGAACTAAGGAAAAATATTTATGATGTTAATTATTTACAAATTTGAGAAAGCCTCAAGGGTTACAATCAAAATCTAGAAATTTTGTTTCCTGGTGGAATGTGAGACATTCTTGGATTTGTATAATGCTTCAATGCTTGTTTAGGATCTAGGTAAGTGTGAATGAGTAAAAGCTTTCTGTCATTGTTCTATATTGGATTCCCATTCTCTCTAAGTTATCAAAGGCAAGTTAAAACTCGATTAGACTAAGGCACAACATATTCCATTGCCAAGCTTTAACCTTACAGGGAAGTGCACTACACTTGTTTGATACTTCCACACATTTTGAGGGCATGCCAATAGAAATGTCAATGTTGTTGGATACACTGAGGTTGGTTAGTTTTAGAAAAGTTCTCTGTGTCAAATATGTTGTTTTCATGAAGTAATATTTCCAACCAAGAGGATGAAGACTTGGCATGTCTAGGACATAGTGGTGTTATTTCTTGCCTGTATTTGTGATTTATTAGTATTCCACCACTAATAATTTCATTACGCAGTTGTCTGTTTAGTAGTATATTACAACAGTGACTTGTTAAAGGAAAATGATTCTAGTTTGTTTGAATGTCATAAACTGGAAGGAAATCTAGCTTTGAATTAGAAAAGGGGAATATATTCTGAAAAATATGTTTTTTGATCAAATATAGGCTCGTTTCCTGTTCATTAAAAAAAAAACAGTCACGAAAATAAACAATGATTTTGGACACGATGAATTACAAAACTCTCTAGCTCAAAAACAAGTTAGCATATTCAATTTTGTCTGCATCAGAGAAAAATGAATCAGTAACATCAAGTTTGCTTTGAATATTTAGAGAATCATTTTAGAGATTCTAAATGGAAATTGTGTGCTAATCTTTCTCAATTAATTACAGGGAAAACAAGGGGCATACATAATTTGTTGACTTATGGGAATTGGATTCCTTTTCCCTTGGAATAGTACGTTGATAATTGAAGATCACTATATTGAAGCTATATTCTTGGTTAGTATCACAATTTACAAAGTCTTGTCTTATTCTTTTTTGGTTTCTTGTTATAATCTTGTGTCAGCAATACTTTGCTCCACCCATTAGATTTCTACTAACATGTTTTATTGTTGAAGTGTCACTACTTAGAGATAACTAGAGGAAACAATACAACTACAAAAGTGGAACATGAGACATTCTTAGTAGAAATTGCTAGCTCTGTTGTGTTTATTTGTGACATTTTATTTTCTTTGTTTAAACAAGTCATCTGGCCACTATTTCCCAACTAAAGAAAACTTGCTCAAGTTTCTTGCTTTTATGGGGATAAAATGACATTAACAATATTGCTGATGTTGAGGTATATATGGCATAAAAAATTTATAGTCTACTTTAGTTTATATTCCAGTGTTCATTGACTTTCATGTCTTATACTTTGCATTGTAACTTTTTTTGTTTCCTTTTTGCAGAAAATGGACTCAGTATTGTGTTGAGTCATAAAAAGGTATCTTTTGAACACCTAATTAGCCTACATTAATTATCAATCTGGGAGCGAATTTTTATTTCAAGAGTGTACTCTATTTGAGGCTGCAATTAACTAAGAGTAATGATATGAAGATGTAGTACAGAATGTTGAATACAAGAGTAAATGGATGCTTGTAAAGAAATCTAATTACAGTAACATAAATGGAAATGCTTTGAAATATTAACTACATCAATCTGTAAACCATCGATCAGGGATATAGTAACAGTAACTCCTTCCCTTAGAAATTGATGCAACTGAAATCACACTGAGGCAAGATAACCAATCTAGGAACTTGGAAGCAGTAACCAGTGTCCTCTACAGTTGGTGGTCTTGTTCTTAAAGAAATAGAAATAAAATCAAACTCAAACTACTTGCTGAGAAAAACAACTGAAAGGAACTTCAAAGGCTAGAAAGGAACAACAACTCATAATTCCTATGCATTTACAACAACTGTAACCAATATATCTGCTAATATGAAGCTATGAATCTGAAATGAACAATCAACAGAAATGGAACAACAACATGAATTGAACAGCAATTATAATATAACTAATCTCAATACTTCAATCCTGTCAACAACCAATACTACACAACAGTTGATTATAACAAATCACAAACCAATAGAACAACAACTAAAATTTAATATATAACAACAAAGCTTATAACAATAGCAAGGTAAATAAATAGCGAATGCACTTCTTGCAAATGATAAAATAGCAATGCAATTCGTTAATGATCACAATGAATCTGTATTCAATCCAACAACAGTCAATCAACTCTGCAATCGTAATAAACTTTAAACATAACTTCAAGATTAGAAATACAAACAACAAGGTAATTCCACTAGAGTTGGGCCCTTAGCGCCAGTGAAATACTGTTGGGCTACTTCAGAACTTAAGAGATGAAACGAAACGTGTCTTTGATATTAATTGAACATAAAGTATTACAGAGACTGCTCTCTTAAAGCCGAGAGTCAATAAACACAATATTACAGAGGAAATGTTTGAATATGAGAACTTTCGGCCCCTTGATCACTAAAGGACATTGCTTTATATATTAGACCCTGACAGACAAGACGAGGAATAAGATGAGTTTGAACAACTATCCCTCAGGATCGAGGGATCCGGAGGGATTCGCTTCCCTTCGTTTAGTTATCATATTGGTTTACTTTGACCGAAGCCGAGGCATCCCCTTCCTTTTCTTAGCGATTCGTTCGGATCTCCTTGTCCTAGGCAGGATGTGGTTTAACGCTGATGGAACAACATTTGCATTCATCTCAACTTTGCCTTTGGTATAGCTGTCCACTTCGTCCAATTCCTGATTTATCAAAAAAAACCAATATTTAGTCATCTTTTTACAATAAACATAAACCTTTCCAATTCTACCATAATTCTTATAATAAATTACCTTTCTAAGGTAAAAAGGAGTATGTCTATAGAAAAATAATGAGAAAATACACAATGATTCTGCTAATATTGTCCACCGCTCAAATATATTGTCAATAAGAAGCAAGGATTGAAGAAAGAGGAAAACAATAACAGTAGAGTGACAAAGAGAGAGAAGTGTACTGGTCTAGTGGAACTCGTAGAGCCAATATCTCACATAATACACACACATAAAGACTAATGGTCAAGTTTTAGAGTTGGTGAATTCACTTGTAATTCCTTGGAAAGACAATGATAATGCTTTGAAGTTATCAACAATATTTTATCTGTAAATTGTACTCCAACCAATATTAAGTTGGAAACTCATATTGTAATACTTGAGATTTTATATAATATAATTTATGTGGTTGGAATTATTTATAGTTGCACTTGATATTACTTGGTATTGTAATTAACATATGTAACTTTGTGTTTTCATATTAGATGAACATGTAATTTGTATGACAATTTTTTTTAGATTTAGTTGCAAAATCATACTAATTAATTTATGTTGATTAATAATGAACAGATAAAATCAATATAAAAATATTAAAATAGTAGTTTATATTGATTAATGATAAACACAAATAAAAATAATATACGACTAACTAGTAATTTATAATGATTATTAATGAAAGTAAATGAAATGAATATAAACTACTAAATTAGTCATTTATATAATGAATAAATGACTACTGTAAATGATAAATTTGTGACTACAGATCACGACTAAATTTTGCATATATACGACTATTAGTAGCTAATTTACAGTATCTTATAACACGACTAAAATTTAGTCATATTTCTTTAGTCATTAATTGGTTTTGTCGGGTGATCATATAGTAATATATTTTGTTGTATATTTGGTCATTAATTGTGGAAATTAATGACCAAATCAAAGATTAAATCAATGACCAAATTAATGACCAAATCAATGACTAAAGTAATGATCAAATCAATGACTAAATTAATGACTAAATCAGTAACTAAATTAATGACCAAATTAATGACCAAATATACAACTAGACAACAAAATTGAGATAATCGATTAATGACTAAGCTAAAAATGACCAAAAGTTGGTTGTGTTATAAGGTACTATAAATTAGCTACTATTGGTCACCGACTGAAAAATAGTCGTTTATATGCAAATTTTAGTCATTTTTTAGTAACTAATTGGCCATTTTGTACTAGTGTATGTTGTTGTTCATGGCTGCTAGAATTTGACCGTTATGGTCTTCATTTTGTGTTTGGTTTGACTGTCCTAAAAGGTCCATCTCTTCCTCTTTTTCATTTACTTGTTCATTAATTTCATCTTCATTGTACAAGATAAATGAGTCAAGGTATGAATGGATAGAATAGAGAGGGGTGTTTTTTGGCCTATCTTGACTGCTTACCATATATTTCATGTGAGATTATCTGTAGAGCCTTTTTTCCTGGTTAAATACCGGAATGGTAGCATATGTCATGTCCATTTGGAGGTTTCCTTAGAGTTTCGCTCCCCATGATCTAGATAAGAGCATGCCATACTTTGGGGGAATGTTAGCCACTACAATGTCCATGACTAGGCTCTTGGCTGGTATTTATGCTAGATTGACACACAGATCTTTGATTCAACCCAGACATTTAACTCTACTCGAATCAAAAGAGTACAAGTCTTTGTATGGTCTGGTTATCTTGATGCCTAATCTTTCCATCACTACCTTTGACATGAGGTAATGTGAAGCACCAGAGTCTAGCATGGCATTGAGTAGGATTTTGTCATGAATGTTCAAATTGACATAAAAAGGAGGGACAAATCCCTCTTGAAACTTTCCCTCTACCTCAGGTCCAAAAAATAGCTCCGACTTATCATCAGTAAAATTTAGAGTGTCGGTTTCATTTCTTATGTTTAAATCCTTCAAGACTTGAGTCCTATATACATCATAAGTTACCAATTCAGTAAGGGGCATGGCTATTTTGATCTTGGAAATATCACTCTCAATACTGAAGGGTGCTTGCGTTCTTGGAAAAGTTAGATCATTTTTATCATACATGTTCTTTTCAACAACTTTAGTTTGCTGAGTTTTATTTGACATCTCAGTTAAAGCAGTTTTTTCAGGGCCACTAGTTGCTGTACTAGGGCAGCTTTGGTTACCATTATTTTGGCTAGTTTTGTCTTTGCCCTGATTAGGAGTCTTAGCCATTATGTTGGTATTTTCTGCTATCTTCTTAAGCATGTTTTCAGGTGTCTTTTTAGCATAAATTTCTAGTTTGTTCCTCTTAAGGGTATCTTGAGTTTTCCTACTTCAGAGGTCATATTGCTATGAACCTCCATGATAACATTTTCAAATCCTAATTTTTATTCTTCAGTATCCTCATAGTTTCTTTTAGTTTGGTTTGAGGAAAACAGACCTTGTTCTTCTTCCGTGATAAAAACAACATCCTCACTATCAGAGCCTATTAGATTCACATGGTTTTCTTCCGGCTCTTCAGTCTCTCTTTCCTCTTCATCTACATAGTTTTCGGGAAAGGAGGTCCGATTCGTTGGTCATTTTCTCTTTTTTTTTTATTTTACATAGGGTCTCTTCCGAAGTTTTGGTTTCTATTCCTATTTTGAGGATTTGTTTGGTTTTCCCCAGGGGGTGCTCTTTCTATCTGCTAATTTTCCATCATCCTTTCCTATTACCCTAACCACTGTTAATTTTAGCATCGATGGAGGCCACAAGTTCCTCTTTGTATGTCACTCTTTTTTTCTCATCCTAGCCCTCTTAGCAATTAGATTGGCTTCTACACTTACAGCTCCCCTTTGCATGTCTTCTAAGGTTAGGGGATCCCTTTCTCTTAACTAGTAGGCCATTTCGGGATCAAACCCATATGGAAAATTTACTAAGGCTAGGCCTTGTGGGGGTTTCATGTGAGGTGGGAGTGCATTGTAAACACTATTGAACCTAGTGCACTAGTCTTGGACACTCTCTCCAACATTTATCTTAAGGTTATCATACTCTGATAGGATTTGAAGAGGATTTTTCTTAGTTTCCCACTTGTTTATGAATGTTTGATAAAGGGAAGGGAGGTTATGAATGTTGTTAGGAGTTAAGTTCTTGAACCATTTCTTTGCTTCTCCTCCTAAAATTTGGGCAAACATTTTCATTTTTATGGTCTCCTCTTCTATTTCTTGGTATTCAAAAGCATCATTCATCTTGTCTACATGTTTTTGGGCAATTGTAGGGCCAGTTCCATTAAAGTGGGGGATTTTGGATTGGTAGTCTTGTGGCATAGGATATAAAGGTTGGGGTAGTGCCAATGGGGCAAACCATGCTGCCATGATTTGAGGTAAAGGAACCCAAGGAGGGTTTATAAGAGGGGGGTTTATTAGAGGAGGTGGAGGATGAAACGGATTGGTTTGAACAATAGATGTATGCGTGGGTGTGGCAGATGTACTTGGACTAGCTAGCTGATTTTGAGCAGATTTGGAATGAAAGGAGCCAAAGTGTTGGAGAATTTGAAAATCAGGAGGAGTGGAAGGAGAGGATTCTCTACTAGGACTCTATTGTATGCTGGTAGGCTTAAGGCTTGTCTGGTCTATCCCATTTTGATACTTAGTTCTGAATAGGTTTCTTCTATGGTGTAAGTCAAATTGGTTATCTTGCAAGGCTGTGAGGTTTTCACGGACATAACTTGATTTGTGAATGGCTCTAACAATAGTTGAGTCTTTAGTCCTAGAGGTTTTCCATAAGATTATTTATGGGTCTTCAACTCTGGTAGGAGGGTTTGGGTCAGGGTGATATCTGGTGTTGATTCTTTGTGAAGATAGATTTCAGACCCAAAACATAGAGAGGCTGAAATTTTAAGAGCATTTTGAAAAACAGACCTATCTGTAAGGGTACTAAGTTCGCACAGTATGTAACTGGGCTTTACCCTGTTATGACTGATTGATACATTCCCAGGGGAGTCTGTGAGAACTAGTGGGGTCAAGAGGGCTACTAAAGACCAGTGGAGTCACCAAGCGGATGATATTAACTGTTTTGAGGTTTTGTTAATTGTCCACCATCAATAACTAAATACCAATCTAGAGATGTTTTTGGGTTTTCTGAGTTCATTATGTAACACTAAGATTTTCAATAAGTGTTCTCCAGTATGGTCACCATGGTGCTAGTATGGTGAGTCAAACATATATCATTCTTGGCCAACACTTGATTTATCTAAGTTTTGACAGGGGATTGGTGAGTTCTTAAGGAATGTTTAAGTTGTTACTTACTCAGATTCCCCAGTGGAGTCACCATTATGTTAGGTCCTCGTAATTTTTCAGATTGGCAAGACCAAATGAACAAGGGTAACATCAAACCAATATTTGGAGCCCTAGGACCTAACCTTCCTGGACTCATAGAGGGCTCTCTCTATATTTGTGTAAAAAGTGTAACTTGATTGTTTTTAGGGTTTTGATTTTAGGCTAGTTATAATGATAGGGTTTGTTTGTTTGTTTTGTTTGGTTGGGTTGCTTGTCAAGAATAACAGATAGAGTAAGAGAGGTTTAAAACATTGGGCTATGGAGTCTACAAAAGGCCTTGAAAAGTACAACAATAGGTCAAGGGTGTTTCAGAGGGCAAGTCAAAAAAGCCAAATGGATCTTCAAAGCTTATGTGAGTGAAGTGAACATTAAATTGTGAGATTAGTAGGTTTAAAGGGAAATTAAGAATCCTTTAACATGTACTATAACAAGAAAAGTATTCAAGAACATTATGCATTAGAAAAAAATCAAAGGACAGGGCACACAATAAACTTCTTTGACCAAACCCTAGCAAGTAAACATTAAGACAACTATCCAGCAAACCCTAGAGAGCAGGGAACTCCTAATTTCTCTAGCTATCTACCTTCAGAGAAAGAAAACATGCAAGATAAAGCATAAGTAATGATTAAAAAGCAGGGAACTCCTAAATTCCTTAATCAAACTATAATACCTTCATAGAGACCATTTCAAGATAGACTAAAGGACAGGGAAAACCATAAAATTCTTTAGCCTAAACCCTAATTATTAAACTTCAAAGAAAGCCTTGAGAACAATATTTCAAGTAAAACCAAAGGACAGGGCAAACCATAAACTTCTTTAGCCCTACTATAAGGATTTAATCTCAAGGAAACAAACTAGATGAACTTGGAGAAACAAGGAACTCCTAATTTCTTCAAGAAAACCTAGTAGAGGAAAACATATAAGCAATAGAATGCAGACAGAGTTAAGGTGACTCTAAACAACATGTCTTAACCTAAACTTTATGTTCTACTGCATGAGAAAAGATGAAACAATATGAAAACATAAGAAGACAAGTACAATATTAGAGCCACATCACCATTCAACAAATTTTAGGAATCCTATGAAAGTGCTTGCTCCATGGCATTCAATCCAAAACACTCACAAAGCTCCAAAGCCAATTTCTTCAAAACTCCAAGTCTATGTATTCATATCCATAAAAAACCAACCAAATATGAAGCCTCCATGGAGTATTTAACTTTCCAATAAGGATTAAAACACTAAGTATGGTTCCAAAATGTCATTAATTACACATTTAAGTCATTTTTTCCTATGAGACCATGCAAGGCCCAAGGCACAAATATCCCAAACTCATAACTGCAAAAATAACTCCTAACATAACTATTCGAGATAATTATGGCAAAAAGTTGACTTTAAGGCCTCTCAATAACTTTCAAAATATCTCCAAGTGTCTTTTGTTGACTTTCTGGCAAGGGCGCAACGCCAAAACTAGATAAATTTTTCTTTTTTGCAGATGTCTTTTCGAGGCCTTTCTAGTATCCAAATGAGCTCCATGATCGCTCATTGGAAAGAATGTCCTATCTAGTTTCCAAATATGCCTTTATTTTTCATATTGGTTCCAATTTTCCTAGTAAAAAAGCCATTCTCCCAAGATTTCTTAGGGCACAATGCCAGGGCTGAAAAGAGGGTAGAAAGGTGTTTTTTTGCTTTTTTTTTGCCCTTTTTAGGGACCATTTCTGCTCCAAATAACCTGAAATTTTATGAGTGTTGTGTTATTGGTATGAGGAACATGAAAATGTAAACTTTTCCCCAATTTAGTGTCTCAAAAATGAGCGCAGTTCCAGTGGTGCTGCATGTTTGGCCCTTTTTTCTGCTGGCCAAACAGTCAAAAACTCAAAATTTGCACCAAGTGCCAAAATTTGGCATTTACCTTGATGATTATGTTTGGGATGCTTGTAAGGATGCATCAACAAGAATTTCAAGCTTTTCCTTGCCCTTTTCCTCCTTTATGGCTTGAATCTTTGCAAGGGCTCTTTTGAGCTTGGCCCTTGCAATCATGTTCCTCAAGGCATAATGCTTAGCCATCTTCTTCTGTATGTAGATGTTCCTTTGTGCCTTCTCAAGTTAACCTTCTGGGTGCAATTTTAACCTCTCTAGCCAAGACTCCTTATCCTATCTAATTTCCATGGCAAGCAGCTCACATGGAGTGAGCTGCTCTACCAATTCTGTCTGTCTTTGTCTTTCTCGGGCTAAGGCCTTCTTCAACCCAATTTTCCTTGGCCTTCTCATAGGAACTTGTTCTTCCTCATCCTCATTGTCATCAAAAGCACCCAAAACCTCATCTAGCCTAGCTTTGGCCTTTCCATTCTATTTCCAGGCTTTGATTTCCCTGACCTTATAAATGGACTTCTGTGCCTCTAACTGTTGGTTTTCTACCTCAAGGAAGTTTATCACATACTTATCCCTACCAATATTTTCTTGTAGATCCATAATCTGGTCATCCTTGCTTTTGAGTAGCATGATTTTGATCCTCTCCTCATCCTCATTCTCACTGTCAAGGTGAATTAGCCAAAGCTCTTTCTCAGTTTCATGCTTGTCTTCCTCCTTTTCAACAATGAACATTTTCTTACCTTTCTCAAGTTGTTTTGTTGATGTAGAAGGCAGGGTCCCTTCCATAATATGTGGAGCAAACACCCACCGATGAACTCTTTGATAGGTCAAAGGAAAAGGCTCTATGTCAACCATCTCAATGTCATATACTTTATTTTCACTTGCCTCACTTCCATCTGCTTCACTGCCATTTGCCTCACTGCTATCTGCCTAACTGCTATCTGCCTCACTGGCATCTTCCTCACTGCCCTCTTCACTGTTTGATGCACTATTACCATCATATGATGGCGAGGGATTCTGAAATAGTGATGAAGGAGGATCATCATGAGGTGAAGTAATGTGAGTGCAAGGAGATGCATGAGTAGTGGGGTGTGATGGTGAGGAAGGAATGAGAGGATGGGAATATGAAGGGACATCTTGCAAAAGGTGGCATTGTGGAGTGCTAAAAACCTCATTGGCAATGAAGGTCTCCCATGGAATTCCTTTCTGCTATAGTTGGTGCATAACCACCATTTTGATAAGTGAGTGATGGAATAGGCTTTTCATCTACTAAGGGAAATCTCTCTTTTGCGCTATATAGGCCATTTTTTCAATGCTTCTGTAGAGGTAATATGGTATATGTAGCATCTTCACCCTAGTAAAATGCATAAGAAGCCAGATGTGATATGAGTAAAGGTAGGAGAATATTCCCTCACATGTGAAGTATTTCATTATGATCCTCATCATGGGTGTATATCTATCAAGTAGATGTGAAAAAGGAAATATGGACTTGTGGTGGTCTTCATACCTAGGTTTCAGGTAGGGTTCAAAGTAGCTGATGTCTAGGCTTTCTTGCTTGAACCATTTCTCCCCTACACTAGGTATGTCTGTGGCATTGGCAATGACATCTGTAGACAATTCAAAGGTTACCACTGCAAGATTAACTTTTTTGTCATGCAAGTTAATGATAAATAATCTAGTTAGCTCAGGGTGGTTTTGCACCTATTGCACCTTTTCATAAAATTCATAGCATCCTACATGCTTGAAATAGGAAACAGTAAGGGGAGGTGCCATTAGCTCCCTTGTGTTGAGGGGTTCAAATCTATTTATCTTTCCTCCTTTGTGCTCATGCCTCCCTGGCATTTGGGCCTCTCCACCACTGCCACTGTCCTCTCCCTCTGACATTTTGAAAACTCTATTTTTCCAACCTTAGGATTGATGTGCAATGAGATGGAGGGAAGGTAAATGAACTGGCAGTCTTGCAAATGAGGGAATGAGTGAGTGAGGGTATAGGTGTATGAGAAAGTGTGAGAGGCTAAAAAAACTCAATGAAAACCCTCCATCTATGCAATTACCCTTTCTATCACTGCCACTTTGTCTAGGAAGGTGAAATGAGGTTTAAACATTGATTTCAAGCTTGAATTTTAGGGTTTCTCTTAGGGTCTGATCTCATTCAATTTAAAAATTCACCAAATGGCATGAAAATAGAATTTATATTAGGTACTTACCACTTTCTATTCTTAGAATACCTTTGGTAAATATTTGAAGGTGATCAGGAGTTATTTGAGTGGTTATAGGGTTTAGAAACCCTTCCTATCCAAGCGCGCAACGCCAGGCTGAGGGGGGCGCAACGCCCAAGCTCGAGCACGCAACACTCCGTGTTGAGGGCGCAATGCTTGTGATTCACTGGGTCTTATATGGAAAAAATGATTTATTTGAAATGTGAAATGAGATTTTATAGGCATGTGGAATTTGATTTCACTTTATAAACCCACTTTCTAATGTTTTAAAGTCATTTTTCCTTTCTCACTGATATTCTTTACACTTTTGCTTACATGTTTTCTTATGTCATAAAGTTGACTCTTCTTGGCTCAGTGAGGCTTAACATGTGCATTTTGACACCTTAGGATTTTTACAAAATAACAACATCTTCACAATCTTTTCTCACTTCCATTATTAAGCTCAACTCATTTTTTTCTCATTTAGGCATGACAAGCTCATTTTTGACAAGTTTGGGATCTAATCACATAATGACATCTTCAAAATCCTCTTTTGCTTCCACCATGGAGTTCAAATCATCATTTCACCTTCTCTGGCCACTTTCCAAAAACCCTAGGTGTCTGGAGTGCTTTACAAAAATCATCAATGGTGTCTTCTAAGTTCTCTATAACCCTTTCAAGTTCATTCATTTATGTCTAGTTCACCTCACCTTTTCCAAATCTCATCAATAGTTTCTAATGTACTTTCTTCATGTTTGGCTTTGTGTGCTTCCTCCATATCATTTCTGCAAGTGATCACTATTTTTGGCACTCCATTGGACCATCAAGTTCATAACCCTAGTTACCTACAGAAATTTTTTTTTTCTTCTTTCCCTTGTTGTAAGTTGTTTTCGTTCAAGAGTGGACCATCTACCCTATTAGTAATTTCTGCTGATAGACCTTTCAACACTCCTGCAAAAGTACTACCCTTATCCATTTTCCTCACAGCAGTACTCGGGAAGAAGGGATAGTCTTCTTTGGCAACTTCTTTAGGTCTTTCTTTAATAACCATGTCTTGACATTCTATTACATCCGAGCTAGATTCTAGCAAAGGAAAAGTAGTGCCTGAAACATCCAATGATGACCTTAAAACATGTAAAAGCCCTAATGACCTAGTGAGAGGATCCTTTGACCTGATCTTGACTGAAAATTAGCTTGCAGACCTTCAAGTGAAAACAGAGTATGGTCAAAGTGTTGTATTAAAAATCTAAAATCCAATGTACTTCAATTATCTAAAGAGCCTACATAGATAGTTTTGAGACCATCAATGCTTGAGGGACCTGGGGAACATGTGAAAAAGGTTTTATGAAGGCAAGAAGGATGAGAATGAGAGGTGTAGGCCTATAATGAGTTTCTAGGAGTGATAGGGTGACCAAGAAAAGGAAAACTGATAGAATAGTGAAATTTAGCCAGTACGATAATAAAGGCAGTGAGATTTCTAAAAGTCACAATATTCAAGGAATGTTGTTTTCAAAAAACTAGAACCATCCTATAGTCATCTACAAATAGTGAAAAATACCGATGACTAAATATATTTCATCTCTAATTACTCAGAATTCATAATATTATGATCTGAATTCCTTTAGTGGTGAAATGAATGTGTTTTCCTATGTTTTGTGTATGAATTATCTTTGTTAAAAACCCCACCGTCCTTAGCTTTCCATGTGAAGAACCACCGTCACTAATGTTGGGAAGATACCGAGAGGGGGGGGGGGCCTAATTAGTATTTAGAGCTTACTCAAAACTTTTACTTTTTCCTTACTAAATTCCATACATGACTTTAATTAACCCAACTTTCATATATAACCGGATATCTTTAAGAAAACTTGCATATGTCTAGAGATCTTAATATGCATATAATTCTTTACTTAGATCATTGCATCATTCATTATTCAGATGTTTAGTAAGCAATAAACATGTGTAGTAAGAACAGAATAAATCATCACACATAAGAAATGCACATGAACACCAGGATTTAAGGTGGAAACCCAATTCGGGAGAAAACCACCATTTTTGTTGTCTCTGTCTTCAATATTTATTATAAAGAAAAATTATTACAATATTATACTAGCACAGACTCATACCAACATGCAGGCACCCGCCTGCAGAAGGCTGCAACCTTCTCTTGTTCTCCAGCTACTACTGGAAGGGAGCTTCAACCCCCTGATCTTGTTTACTAGCCACTCCTGGAAGGGAGCTACTACCCCCTGATCTCATTTACCAGCTACCACTGGAATGGAGCTGCAACCCCCTCACTGAAGGCTTCGACCCTCAACACCACCATGGACCATGTTTCATCAATTTTCATACTGGATCCAACAGCTTCAACACAACACACCTTGTAGGCATCTTTTCATAAAATTTTCAAACTGGACCCAATCCACACATTTAAGCTCAAATAACATACATCAAACTGAAACTTATAACCCCATCAATTCATTCATTGAATCATCAACCAATCAACCAACAACTGATCTTTAATCATAATCAACCAACAGCATAACCAGTACTCAAGCAACCCAGATCTGTATGAAGATATCATTGACAAACAACAGTAATATACCAAAACAGATCAGACATTCCTTTCTGCACACTTCAGTAAAAACTTAGATTCCTTACGCGATTTTTCTTCACTAAACCTGCATATATATGCGCTTTCACAGAGACAAACCTGTGTATATATCTACAACTATTTCGGGACTGACTTTAGATTCTATATGTGATTTTGCTAAAACTAACTCACGTATATACGTGCTTTCGATGTGATGAACCTGCGTATAGATCTGCAAACATTGTAGGGCACCGTAACTCTTCAGAACAGATAAACAACTCAGATCTTACCCTTCGCTTTAGAAAACATTCGCCACATCATAGATCCAAAATTTCCATAAACAGATCTAGAAAATACATAGTCATTTCAGGTCTAGAGATCTTGATCCATCATTTTATTCATAGGTGCATTCTTAATTCAGATCTATCAATAAACTGTAACCCATTCCATGGAGATATACTTCAGAGTGTAATACCCAAACTTCAGAATAGATATCCAGATACAAACTTAACCCTGAACAGTCATTAATTCAAACAGAATATGCCACTTTGCTTCACTGAAGCTGTGTACATACGTGCTTTCCTGCACACCAACCCGCGTATACTACTGTGTATACATTCTTCATAAAACCCTAACTTCCATATGTGTTTTTCATGAAGCGAGCTCACGTATATATGCACTTTTACTGAGACCAGCTAGCGTATAGATCTGTAAAAGTAAATTTTGTAGAACATATCAGATCTATAAAACTTACCCATATTTCTTCATTTTCTTCAGCAGACTTGTGCTAGTTCTTCTTCATTACTTCAATAGATTATACTAGAGCTTCATCATCTTCAGATCTGGAGATCTTTAATCATCATTATATCCATGGGGGCATTATAGATTCAGATCTATCAATTAAAAACAAAGTTCATCCATGCAGATATTCCTTAGAGAAATTTATTCATTAACAACCCTTACTCATGCACACTTTGCACTATGATCTTCTTCTCCTTATATAGATTTATCTTTTACCAATACCATGAGTGAAACCACACAACTTCCAATGGTATTATTGGACAAAATCAAATAGACAATATAGCGCTCAATACTATGGGCTAATACCATGGTAATGCCCCTTGGTATCATAATTTTAGAGTGCAAAAGGGTATACACGACTTGGAGCGTCTGTTTCTGTGTGTATATGCAACTTCGCCTCATAAAAACTGTGTATATGCTAACCCTGAATGTATACGTGGGTTGCCTTCACAAAAGCAACGTATACATTGCATCCATACTCGGGTTTCCTTCACAAAAGTAGCGTATACATTGTGACATATTATATTTATCATTTTTTTGGCACTTAGTGGAATTATTTTCTCTGTCACATCTTAACTGATCTGTAGATACATCATTCTTACATCTTTAGCACATAGGTTGCTTATCATAGGCAACTCATCAATTAGGTTTCCATCAAGGACAACTTCATCAAGTAGGTTGCCATCAAGGACAACACATTACATCATATTGCGAAAAATCTCCCCCTTTGGACTTGATGGCAACCATGATGGTGTTTGATCACCATAATAGATAAATACAATAATCATAACCATTATTCAAACATCATGATATTCTCTCCCTTTGAAATCAAGGGCAAAGGATGGACCAAAACAAGGTTTCTCTTCCCTTGTAGAAAGATGAGCTCTGTAGATTTGATGTGTGCTGAATTTACCATGCTCCCCCTGAGTTCATGCTGATTCTTCAAACAGATTTTTCAATGAAGTACATGACTCTATAACTCAACCAAGTATGACCTTTCCTATCACCGAGGACTCATACTTACATCAATGAACAAACCAAGCGGAATTACATATTTGACTGAACTACCCAACCAAGTGGGTTTACAAATTTTGACTCAACTACCCAACCAAGTGGGTTTACAAATTTGACCAAGTCCTTACATGACTGAATATAACAATTTTACATCATAGGTCTCAACATGACCTTCTCATCAAATGACATTTTATAAACAAGACCAATGAATCTCAATCATGATATCAGACCACAACAAACACTTAGAATGCCAACAATGCATCCTTTCCCACAGGACAAGTGGTCCCCCTTAGCTTGTGCACCCTGAACACTTTCAACAGCAAATCATCAAGGCATCTTCATCAAAAATATTAGAGAATGAAATAGAAATGTGAGAACTAAAACATCACCAGAGATACCCAACAACACCACAACTGTTCTGAAAATGCTATCCCGGAGAATTGTGCCAGCAAAAACCCATACGTGGTTTTATGTATACAAACTCGCGTATATACGTGACTGTCCCTTATGAAATCCACGTATCCAATTTAATCTTCTAAATTTAAGCAGATCTGATCTTCTGAGCGGCAGAGACAAATCCCAGTTTTTGTCTGAGATATTTGAAAGCTTCCCTGGGAAGAGGTTTAGTAAATATATTATCAACTTGTTCTTTGGAAAGAAGATATTCCAATTTCACCTTTTGTTCAAGCACTTGTTCACGTAAGAAGTGATACTTGATAGGAATGTGCTTGGTGTTGGAATGCATAACAGGATTCTTTGAGATACTGATGGCACTTGTATTATCACACATAATGGATATGGGAGGTGAACATTTGATTTGAATGTCTTGTAAAGTCTGCATCATCCAAAAAAGTTGTGTGCAACATGATGAGTTAGCCACATATTATACTTGTGTTGTAGATAAGGCAATAGAACTTTGTTTCTTGCTGAACCAAGATACTAATCGGGGTCCCATAAAGAATGCACCACCACTAATGCTTTTTCGATCATCAACCTATGATCAGGTCTATGTTTCTAGGATCATAGTGTCTTTCTGTAGAAATCAGCTATTAACTCAATCTTTGTCTTTATCAAGGGGAGCTTTACATTTCCTCTTTGTAGAAGCATATGTGGGAATCATCATGAAATAGAGTAGAGTGGCACCATATAGCACAAGAAAACACCATAGACTTGTATCATTAAATATCTGAGAGAAGAAAGATAAGACAATGTATCCATGTCTTCAAGTGTCATCAAACAGTTGTAGCATAAGCACATCAGTAACCAACATCAGGATCTTTGTAGAAACATCATATTCTTGCCAAGAATAATTATCATACTAGAAAAACTTCATCATAGTCAATATGTATCAAGCAATCATGTGATGTGTTATTACCAAGGTCTTATATAATCATGATGATCATCAACAACAAAATCTGCATGTTTTTTCCTTATATCTGAATCATTAGACTTGCATCAAATCCACGTGTGAAAATAAAGATACTCTTCTAAAAAATGCGATCAGGGCTCATCCATAATCTCATCATAAGAAATCTATGTATCATGACAACATTATTCTAACATGATCATCATGAGAATAAGCAAACATAATGCCAACAATGCAACTTTAGTAGTTAGGCTAATGCTCCCCCTGAACTGGTGTTACCTGTTCATAGTCAAGTATGACCATATCATATCAGCAGACTGAAACCATCAACATTAGATCAAGAAAATTACAACTATCAGCAGCCTATCAGAAATTGATCTTGAGTCTGATTCACTATTTTTCTTATCAGAGAAAAACATACACAAATGTTTCCAACGGAAATCGCGTGTATACGCGGCTTTAGTTCATGAAACCCACGTATAGAAAGTGAAATACATAAAAAATCCATCTCCCCCTAAACTTATACCACCTGTACCTATCTTCTCTTGTCACATCAAATGCAATGTTAGAAATAAATACAATCATAATTACCAAACCATCCATGAGAATAACCATATATTTCTCCCCCTATGATAATACATTACTGAATCCTATAATGTATCTCACATCACTCCTATTGTCATTATGAGAGTTAAATTTTAGAAGCGGATGACTGTAGTAGGGTCAACATTCCCTACATTTTTTACTAGGGCTTCTTCTTTTTCTAGCTTTGTTGGAAATTCTCCAATTTCTCAGATCTATTCATCATACTTAATCTGCATTCTTTTTCTACATGCCCATACTTGTTACAAGAATAAAATCTTATGTGACCAGAAAAGGGAGCATAGGGATCATAAAATGTTTTTCTAATCTTTCTTCTATTGCAATCAACTGCTTTATGACCAAAATTGCTGCATGAAAAACAATATCCCTTAAAGAAACCTGAGTACCTGGGAGCTAACTATCTTTCTGTGTAGTGTCTATCTGTCTTTGACTGAAACAATTTTCTTCCACACTTAGCTGCAATATGTCCATAATTATGACATATAAAGCATTCAACATTATTGATCAAAGGAGAGAATCGATTGATACTTTTATATTTAGGAGAGAATGATTTCCTTTGAGAATTCATGATTGTTGGTTGCCTTTTTGTCTCTTAAAACACTTCAGGTTTTGCATTGATATCCTTTGAATCTTTAGCTTTGTTTTGTGAACTAGATTCTCCTTTCACAGTTTCATGAAAACCAAGACCAAATGTAATAGAGGGAGACCTTTGACTACTAAGAATATTATCCAGAATCTTAGTACTATCTTGAAACCTCAAGAATTTATCCTTTTCTTCAAATTTACCTTTTAAAATGTTTACCTCAACCTCCAATTTTTGGCATTGCTTCTTCATACCTTCTTCGACCCTTCTCCCTTCTTCTACTTGTTCATTCAATTTTAGAATCTCTTCTTTCAACCCATTTTCTTGTTCTTCAAATGATTGTAGAAGTTCTTCATTCTTCTTATTCGATGTTTCCAGATCTGCTTTGAGACAGATGATTTATGCTTCAAGTCCTTTACTGTGATTGGTTACTTCATCCTGCAGCTTTTGATACTTGTTTATCTGTCCATTCATTCTAGAGATCATATCTTTGTAGATAGATTCCCTCTCATTAAATAATCTTTGTTGATCTTCAACTTTAATCTTGAGATTTGCAATTACTGCTTCTAGTTCCATAACATTACTTTCACTTTGGTTTTCACTATCTTCACCATTGCATGCACAAGAAAGTGAATCACAAGAACAATAATCAATACCTTTTTCATCTTCTTCATTTTCTACTATACATGTTTTCTGAGATATCTTCTTTCTTTGAGTAACCTTCTTCTTTTGCTTCCTTCCCATTGTGACGAATCTCCTTCAAGAGATCATGCTCCTTCAGAAGGACCTGCTCTGATACCAATTGCTGGGAAAAATAATGAGAGGGGGGGGGGTGTGAATCAGTATTTAGAGCTTACTCAAAACTTTTACTTTTTCCTTACTAAATTCCATACATGACTTTAATTAACCCAACTTTCATATATAACCGGATATCTTTAAGAAAACTTGCATATGTCTAGAGATCTTAATATGCATATAATTCTTTACTTAGATCATTGCATCATTCATTATTCAGATGTTTAGTAAGCAATAAACATGTGTAGTAAGAACAGAATAAATCATCACACATAAGAAATGCACATGAACACCAGGATTTAAGGTGGAAACCCAATTCGGGAGAAAACCACCACTGTTGTTGTCTCTGTCTTCAATATTTATTATAAAGAAAACTGCTTACAATCTTGTAATGGTGTAGATTCATACCAGCACGTAGGTACCCACCTGTAGAAGGATGCAACCTTCTCTCGTTTTCTAGCTACTACTGGAAGGGAGCTTCAACCCCCTGATATCGTTTACCAGCCATTCTTGTAAGGGAGCTACTACCCCCTTATGTCGTTTACCAACTACCACTGGAAGGGAGCTACAACCCCCTCACTGAAGGTTTCGACCTTCAGCACCACCATGGACCACGTTTCATCAATTTTCATACTTGATCCAACAGCTTCAACACAACACACCTTGTAGGCCTCTTTTCGTCAGATTTTCAGACTGGACCCACTCCACACATTTAAGCTCAAAGAACATACATCAAACTAAAACATATAAATCCATCAATTCATTCATTGAATCATCAACCAATCAACCAACAACTAATCTTTAATCATAATCAACCAATAGCATAATCAGTATTCAAAAAACCCAGATCTGTATGAAGATATCATTGATAGAAAATAGTAATACAACAAAATAGATCAAACATTCCTTTCTGCACACTTAAGCAAAACCCTAGATTCCATACGCGCTTTTTCTTCACTGAACCCGCATATATACGTTCTTTCACAGAGACAAACCTGTGTATATATCTGCAAATATTTTAGGAATAACTTTAGATTCCATATGCATTTTTGCTAAAACCAATCCGCATATATACGCGCTTTCGATGCGATGAAACTACATATAGATCTACAAACATTGCAAGGCTGCACAACTCTTCAGAGCAGATAAACAACTCAGATATTACCCTTCACTTCAGAAAACATTCACCACATCACAGATCCAAACTTTCCATAAACAGATCTAGAAAATACATAGTCATTTCAGGTCTAAAGATCCTGATCCATCATTTTATTCATAGGTGCATTCTTAATTCAGATCTATCAATAAACTGTAACCCATTCCATGCAGATATACTTCAGAGTGTAATACCCAAACTTTAGAATAGATATGCAGATACAAACTTAATACTAAACAGTCATTAATTCAGATAGCATATGCCACTTTTCTTCACTAAAGCCGCGTACATATGCGCTTTCCTACACACCAACCTGTGTATACTTCTATGTATACATTCTTCAGAAAACCCTAACTTCCATACGCGCTTTTTATGATGTGAGCCCACGTATATACGCGCTTTTACTAAGACCAACTAGCGTATAGATATGTAAAAGTAAAATTTTCAAAACAAACCAGATCTATAAAACTTACCCAGATTTCTTCATTTTCTTTAGCAGACTTGCGCCAGTTCTTCTTCATTACTTCAGTAGATTATACTAGAGCTTCATCATCTTCAAATCTAGAGATCTTGAATCATCATTATATCCATGGGTGCATTATAGATTTAGATCTATCAATTAAAAACAGAGTTCATCCATGCAGATATTCCTTAGAGAAATGTATTCATTAACAACCCTTACTCATGCACACTTTGCACTATGATCTTCTTCCCCTTATAGAGATTTAGCTTTTACCAATACCATGAGTCAAACCACACAACTTCCAATGGTATTCTTGGATGGAATCAAATAGAAAATACAACGCTCAATAATGTGGGCTAATACCATGGTAATGCCCCTTGGTATCATAATTTTAGAGCGCAAAAGGACATACGTGACTTGGAGCGTCTGTTTCCGCGTCTATATGCAACTTCGCTTCATAAAAACTGTGTATATGCTAACCCTAAATGTATACGCGGGTTGCCTTCACAAAAGTGGCATATAAATTGCATCCATACGCGTGTTTCCTTCACAAAAGTAGTGTATACATTGTGACATATTATATTTATCATTTTTCTGGCACTTACTGGAATTATTTTCTTTGTCACATCTGAATTGATCTGTAGATACATCATTCTTACATCTTTAGCACATAGGTTTCTTATCATAGGAAACTCATCAAGTAGGTTTCCATCAAGGACAACTTCATCAAGTAGGTTGCCATCAAGGACACCGCATTACATCATATTTCCAACAAATAAGACTACCAATTGTTGACTCCATAAGCCCAATGGTAGCAGGCTTTCATTTTTCAACCTGCAATCATACAAAACCAAGTTACAATTCATAGAGTTAGCCATCTAGTATTATCTTTATTCAAAATCATAAATCCCCTTTCAGAGAGCCCTCTCAAATTGAAGAGGCTAATATTTAGTTATAAATCGTTTGAAAGAGTTACATTGAGTTGATTGATGAGCAGCTAATCAAGATCAAATTGGTGATAACACTTTATATGCCTAACATGATTATTATGCAAGATTTCGAAGAGATTTTTCACAGATTTCAAGGAGATTTAGCCAGATTTATTTGTGGGACTTGTTCCTTATGGGAGGACTGTCTCAACTCAGCTAGTTAAGGGAATTTAATGCCCCTTTGTGCTGTTACAAGGTGAGACAGGAAGCAATATCCCCCTTTATAGGATTTTTTTCAAATTAAATGCAACTCCCCCCTTAAAGAGGCCACCTCCTACTCATTGTATCAATAAGATGCTTGAGTATCCCAGTAGAGAAGTGTGTGAAGCATAGATAAAAGTCTAGATTAGTGTTTTCAACAAGTTTTGTAACTATGGAATGTATAATTATTATTTTTTAGTTAATGGAAATGATATTTGATTTTAGCTCCTAGTCTGGCATTCCTCTAAGAGTTCAAAGCTTGCTTAGGTTTAGGGCTCGCCCCAAGGTCCTCCAAATCCCTCTTGTATTATTTTTGTTATCCATCTATTCACTTTAAAATTTCAAAGTATTTCTAAAATTTATTTCTTTCTATAACATTCATCTATGGTTAACTAGGGATTTTTAATGAACAATCTTTTCTTGCAGGTTATTTGAGCACTTGGTGATAATAGTTGCAGTAGTTACACTAGTAAATGACATTTTCACTTTGCACTTAGTTCACTCCCTTTGTTGCTATTTGTTTTTCTTTTAATTGTTCATTGTTTACTATTTCCTACACTATAATATGTTTTAAAACTACATGAAACCCACATATTTGTGTTTTTCTAGTTTAAAGTTGCAACCAGATGCCTTGATGCTTTGAACATGTTTATTTTATCATTTTCCAACTTCTCCATACTTTCTTTTCTTCTCCAACTTGCATTTTTCTTGGCTACCTACTAGTTGGACTATCTCCTACAACAAAATAGGGACTCTTGTAGTTTTTATTAACCAACCTTCCAATATCAATCAGATTTGCAATAAAATCATGATTTGTCTTCTTTGATATATCACATCTCTCCTAGAACCCGGATAATGCAACTTGGAAGTAGAGAAACCTTAAAAATTCCTTGATTGGTTTGCTTTAGAAATATTCTTTTTCTGCAAATTAAGGTTCACAATTTATAGGATTTCATTTCCTTACAAGATAGCATATAGGTGTGCAAGTGTGCTTTCGTTTCATTGAAAATCATGTAGAAGTGTGCAAGTATTCCATCATTTATTGCAAGTAGCTTGGATTTGTGTTCCATTTTCCTTTTACCAAGTTATTTTCTGGAATTGCAATATTCCTTTAGCATAGATTAGTCAACTTGGTCTTTGTACGTCTAGAGTTCATTTCAATATTTCCACCTACATAAGGATCAAAGAGAGAAAGAGATACTTCCTATTGCACATATAGTGTTGCCCCCTCTTAATTTTTTTCAAACTCTAGGTTGAAAATTAAAGCTAAGACCTTTAGGAGTTGCAGCATTGTTATTGCAATACTGAGGGCCATCATTTTTTGGCATCGTTTCTGCAGAGGTGTCATAGTATGTATTGTATTTTTCTTTAGTCTATTTTATATTTCTTTCATTTCATATCCTACAAAAAAAAAAAACACACATAAGCATCTTATTTTCAAAAAATACAAGAAAAGGAAAAAATACATTCTTTTAATCTATGCCTTGAAGAATTAGGGCCATAAAAAAAAAATCCTTACCAAAAACCTCCACTTCCACTAGCAACCAACCCTTTTTAGTTGACTATGAGCCTCCTACCCTATCCATAGATACATTTGAGGGCATTTTTGGTGAGCAAGTGAGGGTATTTGAGCAGCTTGTGGAAGGAGAAAGAATTTCACATCCCACCAACACTATGGATGAAGATAAATGATTAGAAGTATTCACATTTCACATTAGAGAAGCAAATGAAGATGCTAAAATGAAAAACATTAATCCATATATCCTCCCACAGTTCTATGGTTTGATTACAAAGTATCCTGACACTTTCATGTTTTGTTGTTATAGTATGTAGGAATATAGATGAGGAACAAGTTTCAATTTTAGTGAATGGATATTAGTTGAAAATTTACAAGAAGCCACTGTTAGAATTAGTATTTTTTTCATAAGCATGCTAAAATTTATATTCCTTATTTTCATTCAAAATGTAAACTAGATCAAAGATGCATGCAAGTAGATCATTGATTTGATTAAATGTGCAAAGTATAGTAGCTTTACTTCTATAAGTAGACTATCCATTTCTCTTTCATTTAATGTCAATTATCACCTAAATTTGAATGAAGGAATTTTAACTTTCATAATTAGAATTAGGTTCAATTATTCTTTCATAAGAAGTTTTCACTATAGTTAGTTCGATGAATGGTCTCTAAAAACCTTGATCTGATTTCATGACTGAGGGTAGCATGAGTATAACTTAACCTTTTGTGCATATAGCATTGTCATATCTAAGTTTGTACGAACCCCAAGTTGATAATTTTAGCTGAGGAGACCTTGGGAGTTGCAACACTCTCGATGCAATACTAGGGCTCACCACTTGTTTGCATCGTTGTCAGAGAGGTTTCTAACTAGGTGTTGTTTCTATTAAAGCATTTTATTTTATTTTATTTTATTTATTTTTCTGTTTTTCATTAGTCTTATTATTTTGAAAAAAAAAAAAGTGAAAATTTTAAAAAATAATCTTGTTCTTTCATGTCTCATAGGAGTAGGGATAACCAAGGGAATTTATTACCTAAAACCCCCACCCCCTCAAGTAGTCAACCTTCATTATTCTTCGATGACTGTGAACTTCCCTCTCTGATTATAGGGGAGTTGGAAAATCCTTTAGGAGAGACACCTAAAATTTTGGAAGAACCTATAGGAGAAGAAGAACCTATCTCACCTACCCAAAATATGGATGAAAACGATAACAATGAGATTTTCTCAATCAAAGAAGCTAATGGAGAGGCTAGAATGAAAAATATAAGCCATGTTTCCCTTCCACATTTCCATGGCCTAACCTCCGAAGATCTTGAAACCTTCATGTTTGAGTTTTTTGTTGTCTGTAGGACCTATGACTCTGCCTCTAATGAGCGGAAGCTAAAGTTGTTTCCTTCTACCCTGAAATATGCAGCCTTTCACTAGTTTAAGAGTATACCTAGAGGCAGCATCACTACCCAGGCCTAAATGCAAAAAACCTTCAATGAAAAATATCAGGATTATTGTAGGTCCAAAGAAGCAAAGGAGGAAATATTTAGGATGACCCTTGGACCTGATGAATATTTAGTGGACTATGAGGAAATATTTCAACTCAATTATTTGAGGGCCAACTATACGCTCGATCCTGAGTCACTCAATCTAGTTCTTCTCTGAGGGATAAGGGAAGATGTAATGTAAACCCTCAACATGTTATGTAGAGGATATATCTACCAATTGCCTTATGATGACATCCAAATTGTATTCAATAATCACTCTATGGCTGCTAGGAAAAATGGTAGGTGTCGCCAAAGCTTCGTCAATTCCTCTCCCTCCAAAACATATATCAAGCATGAGATAGGGAATATGTTGGAGGATTTCAAGAATGAAATGTTTCATACCATTTCCCTAAAAATGGATATTATGGAAATCAAAGGAAAACAAGAGGAAGCAGAAAGGGCACTAGCTATTTTCTTCCCTAGATGTACTAAACGACATCCTAGGAATGAATGCCCATTGAATGTCATAAAATTATACCTAGTCTATGAAGAGAATCATGCAACAAAAAAATGTCCCTCTCTACCAGTCCTAAAGGTTGTATACCAGGGAGGTGTAGAGAGTGGGTAAGAACATTTGTGCTTCATTAACCAAAGGAGACCCCCAAGACCTCGACCATATAAACAAGGCATGCAAGGTGCACATTATCCTCAGTACAATCCAAATAAAAATGCCCCTTTCTAACCTTGGTGCCCTTCCACTCATCCATCATGGTCCACACATCCTCCTTTGCCTTATACTCATCTATATCCTCCTCATCATATAAAACTTCCTTTTCAACCATATCCACCCCTTTTCACCAAGGTTCCTAAATTTCAAAATAAATCTCCATCCTTAAAATTTTCCTTGATAACAATTGTAATATTTATTCTTTGTTTTCCTTGTTGAAGCTCTTTTAATGTTGTATCTTTAGGATGTTGTAGAAAGGGTTTCTTATGTCATATCAAAGACTAGTTTCGATCATTTACTAGAACCATAGCAAGAAACTCTCAAAGTTCCTTATCACCCTAGATAATTTCTACATTTTTGTATCTCAACAATTACTTAATAGTTTCTCTAACCTCTAAGCCTCCCCTACATTAGCCTATACTTGAAATCAATTCCATATCAAAAGATCCTTCACCAAAAAAATTCCTAGAAACTAGAGAATGGTGAGCATTTTCTTCACAAGGAAAAGCATGAGAAAATTCATGATCTAAACCAAATATTTTAGAACCCTTCCTACTGCATTGTTTCTCCCTTCGCTAGGCCACACATATTTATCCCTAAAATATAACACTAAATGGTTTGAAGGAGGAACACTCTCAACAACTAAAACAATAGACTTATCAAAAGAAAGAGCATGTTCATCCACCTTCAAATCTTTTAAACAAGTTATCACTTGATCTTCTATTACTCTCTCTTTCAAGTTTTTGAAATCATTAAGTGTGTCTCATTTTTTTTTATCTCTGTTACCCCCAACTTAACATCCTCCATCAAAAGAGATGTGCCACCAAATTTCCTCCCCTCTAAATCAAGTTGGTACTTATCAATTTTTGAGGCAACTATCGACCTTCATTCTCCCCTTTTTTTACTATATCTTCGTCAAACCATTCCTTACATTCCACTTTTTCCTTTCAAATGTTTATTTGAAAAGGTAGAGAATGCTCTTGGGCCATGTTCCTTGGATAGAACATAAATAAAAGGGATATTTATACATTCTATGTTTTCTATGAACATTGAGATATCATTGATTATATTGATCCTTTCTTCAAGGCCTTCATCGATATCTATCTCAACCAAAACTTGAGCCAACTACCTACACACCTTTTTTCAAAGGGCTATCAAGTTCCATGGTAGAAGAGTGACAAGAATTGGTTAATTAATCATTCAATGAGAATGAGGAGTATTAGTCTAAAAAGACTTTTCCAAATTTCACAATAAAGATTATTTTTAGTTTTTATTTCACAGTTTTATTCTACCAATAGATTTTTTTTCCTATTGTATTGAAAATAGAGCTCTTTCATTCCAATTTAATATCTTTATTGTTATAAAGTTTTTGTTTCATTTGAAGTTATATATTTTTTTTAATATTTGATTCAAATAGGCCGTAGAGCTTTGGATAGAGAGGCTTGTTAATGTATGCATTGTGATAGGTTGTTGATTCAAATCCAAAGTGGTTGGTCCCATCTACCTAGTCTCAAAAGAAATAATTATTTAAAAAAAATCCTCAACAAATAGTAAGAGAAACATATAAAAAAAGTGTCTCTTATAAATGTTTCTCTAAATATGGGGAAAACTTCCACTCCTATTCTCTAAATGACTTCCAATCTGCCATTAACCCGTAAGAGGAAGGAGTTGTTATCCAATAAGAAATGGTTTTAAGGAATACTCTATACCTATTTTTTTATATTTTCTCTTACTCTTTATTATAAATCTTTTTAAAATACTTATTTTATTATGTTAAAAATAAAATGTGATAAAATTAGACATTTATAATATTTGTCCATCAATATCTAGTTCATTGAAATCTAACATGACATATATTTATTATGCTCATAACTTAGAAAAATGATATATTTAATATATTAATTTCATCAATTTACCCTTAAACCATATTATTTTATTTTAAAACCATCAAATTTCAAATTTTTAATAATAATATATATATATATATATATATATATATATATATATATATATATATATATATATATATATATTGTAACCTTGGGAAGGAATTGAACCTGTGATAAGTGCCATAACAACCCACCTCATCACCATTTAACCAAGACCCCACAGACATTGAAAATTAGTTTTTTGAAAAACAAATATTTTCAATTTAAATTTATTTGGTCTTCAAACTAGGAAAATATTTTGAATGCCATGCAAATATGTGAAATGTGTGTAAGCTAAGGTGAAGAAAGAAAATTCAACAAATTGATTGAAACTCATATTATGTGGTTTACATGTGAGCCAGGAAATGACATGGAAAAATAAAGCACAATAGGAAAGAAAAACCTTCGTGTTGGAGGGAAAAAAATTCTTTGTATGGTGTGGGCAATAAAGAGGGATATGAGGTAAGGTGGGGTGAGGTGGGGCGGGGTGAGGCGGGATATGAGGAGATATTGCAAGTTGAAACTGTTGAAATAGTTTGGAAACAAGTTTATTGAAAATTGAAAATTAATTCGTGGTACGGAAAATACTGTGGCTCAACACGTCATTTGTGACTTCTTCCTTTTTTATGTCCCTGTCAATATGGAAATTTAATTTTTTCCTCCTAAGTTCCTAATGGTTTTTTCCATGTTATTTCCTCACTCACTTACAACCCACTTTATATGACTTTATAATGAATTAGAATCAAGTAACTTGTAATAAATCCAACAATTCAATTGACACCACCAATCCAATGGTCAAGAAATTTCTCTTGTCAACTTCACATACACGCCATGCCAATTGGTCTTGCTTTTTCTCAATGATTCCGTCACAAACACCACTGCTCCCGCCCGACCATTATACTCCATGACCATGTCGAGACACATATTTCTCTTTTCCTTGTAGACTCATAGTGGTGTTTCCATGCTATTTCCACCTTGTACTTTATAGGATTTTTGTTGAATATATATATATATATATATATATATATATATATATATATAATTCAGGAATTTGTTTATAGAATTTTTTTTTTAGATTTTTTTAAATAAAAAATTTTAAGATGTAATTTTTTTCTAAATTATAATTTTAATGAATTTAAGATTAAGAAATTTATTATTGTTATAAATATTTGAAGGTTGAGATTTATTGTGAGTGTAAACAAAATATATAAATAGAAAGTGATTTTTATTTTCAACTCTTTGTATTGCTATAAAGATTGTGTATATGAGGTTTCTTATGTTCTAGATATGAGCTCTTTTTTTGGCTATGGTGTTTATGGATTCATAAGTTTATAAATTATGAGCTTTATATATAGGTGCAATAGTATTTTGTATTTTGGTTCACATGACTCTTTTCTTACATATTGTGGATTTAATAAGGAACATATATTTCCCATAGGTCTTACACAATGATGTTTATGTGATGCTGTAATATTGACCTTGAAGGGAATATTGAATATTTATAACATTAGAACATGTAACTGGTTGTTTATATAATAGAAAACCTTTTTTTTTTTTCTTTCCTAAAAAAAAATAATAATAGAAAAGATAACAAATTCTTTTGACCCATAGCATTTTAGGAATGGTCCAATGGGTATTTTTACTATAATCTTGTTAAAGCTTGATTTTAGTTTATCAATATTGATTTTATTCTTTAAACTTGTTAAGACAAATATATATTTTTTACTTTCTAATTATGGTTGATCACCTCTTTATAGTATCTTAATTTTCACTTATCCTATAATTCTATATCAAACTACATTTTTCTCCTTAAATTTATATGTAATAATATTTTTAATATTTTTAATATATTTTAAATTTATCTCTTCCTCCATACCCCAATGATTTCAGACAAGGCTTCGAATTTTTATACAAACCTTGCTTAAGCCACAAGGGATTCTAACTGGAAATTGAAGCAACTTTAGGAAGCCTCTTCTCTTCCATGCTATCTATCTTCTTCTTGTACATTAAGTACCTAGTCACAACGATAATCTCAAAAGGAGGAATAATTGCTTCTATGATGAGATAGGATAGGGTGCATTGCCTTTGAATTTAAGATAATGAGTTGTAAAAAGATTTTTGATTTTCTCTATATTTCTTGAGGATTCTCTAGAGATGTTATAGCCACAAAAATCATAACCATGTCTTAAACAGGAGTTTCTTATTATCCCAAAGCTAAAAGATTATTAGTTTATCATTTTTTCAGGACCGTAATAAGATTGTCACTTTCCATTTATTCTTTTCTTAATGTTATAGTTCCTTTTAATCCTACGATGAAGATAAATTCCAATAAATTTGTATGAAGGCACTTCCTCCATGTTGTTATTATCATACATGAATTTGGAATAAGTGATGTTTTACAATTTAATTTCCATAACCTTTCTTTTGTTAGTTAACAATCATACTCATAGTAGAGAACAAATCGATGTAAAATGTTATTTTCTTATTGAGATTATAGTGAATCATATAATGTTGTTAACACAAACAAGGATGGTGACAATTCCAAATAGAGACATATTGACACATCCTACTTCTTTCAAAAAACCCTTTAACTTGTTAATGTATATTCTAAAATGGGTATAGAATAGTGCGAAACTTTGGTTAACTCCTTTACTACAATTAGTTTATTTAGAACAACCCTCAATGTTCTTAAACTTGGAAATATCATTTTCATATAATCTTACTACAACAACTTTCAAATTCAAAGGATTATTTAGCTCTTTTAATATATCGAAAGGTTAGCTCTAGGAAATGTATCAAATGCTTTTCTAAATTCAATAATGTAAGATAAGGGATTGGTTTTAGCATTCTGTCATTCCTACATAATGATCCTAAGAATACAATCCAGGAGGATATAGAATTACAACTGGCCTTGAAATTAGCTCAAAAATCAAAGTCATCATATGAAAGTGAAACTAAGACCAGATCGTAGTGCTCGTCACCCCGATTCCAAATGCGAAAAACACTCAAATCCAAGTTTGTATGCTCAAGTTATAGTTGGTCAAATACGTTCTGGTCAAACTTGGCTAATTGGAAGTCTTAACGAAGAAAAAATTTGGTAGCAACCCGATGCATGGAATCTGGCCAATGGAATGGATGAATTTGTTTCCTACTTAATTTGTCGAGTAAACCTTATTTTCCTATTGGCAGTTTTTGACTAGTGGGGATATATATATATATATATATATATATATATATATATATATATATATATATATATATATATATATTTCTGGTTGGCAGGCCACCAACCCCACCAACCAAAACACACACACACACACACACAAAATACACAATGGCGGGTGGTCAAACCCTACCACCGCATACCCCACTATAATATTATATATAACAAAATGTGGGTAGGGTGGGTCACCCCCGTCGAACCTGTTCACTGGTCAAAAAAACTGTGACATATCACATACACCGTAGACCCAACCGACTAGACAACAATGGAGGGTGGAAAACATAAATAGGAGCAGTCCAAGGGTGTGGAAACCTAAGCGAGGGTATCAAGTAGATGTTGAAAACATTCTCTTAGAGGGGCAGAGGTGCCAGTGTCATAATTGGGCAATTTATAGTCAATTGTTTTACGTTTTTGCGCCAAGAATCCATTTGTGTTTTCCATTTCTCCAATTGAGCTCTCCATTTTCAAGCCATCATCCGTATTGGAGGTATAAGGTTCATTTTTGTAAAATTTTCTTGTAATTGATTTCTTTTATGCCACTTAATAAAATAATGCCTCCCCACTATTGAGCAGGGCTCGGAGATGTATCCTACATTGGGTGAACTCCATAATCAAATCATAGTGTCTTGAACTCATGTTTTCTTATGTTTTTCCACTTCTTTTCACGTGTTTTAAGTTACTTGGTTAACATACTTTGTTATATGAAATTGTGAATGCATCCTTGAAGTTAAACATTTTGGATCAAGTTTAGTATCAAAGCAGGTCTTCTTGATGCAAATTGCATGAGTGAATGCTAACCAGGAACAAGCTCCAATGAGGTGAAGGAAAACTTAATTCCTTTTATCCTGAAATGATGCATGCACCTCAAAGATAGAACATGGAAGAGGAGGAAGCTTGGTGGGAAGAAGAGTGAAATTATTGCAAGATATTCTACACTATGGTAGAGAAAGTTGACAAGTTGTTTGTAGAATATGAGAAGACATTGAAACCAGAGAAGAACGAGCCACATGATCATGCATTGGTAAATCATGGAGGTGGAGGAGAAGAGCCTCATCCCTTTCCATCCACCAATGATAGTTCTTCTTCTTCCCATTATCATCATTCTAACATGAATCAAAGAAATGGATCTAAGAACCCATTTTTTAAGATAGATGTAAATATTTATTTTCCCACATATAATGGAGAATGTAATGCAGAGAAGCTTAACAATTGGATTATACATATTGAGGTTTATTTTCAGATTCCACAGATCAAGGAAGATGAGGCAAGAATCCAGTTATTGTTACACCATTTTTTGGTCATCTAACCTATTATCAATAGATGAACCCAAGTACACCATGTAAGACCAATTTTACCCTAAGTAAAATTGCTTTCACCACATTTTTCTACATTTCATGGTCATATTTAACCTAAAACAAGGAAATCAATTAAATAAATCATGATTTATTTATTTCCTAAGAATAAGTTATTTAAATCACTATTTAAATACTATTCCTAGTTAAATTTGACTAAATCACATATAAATAATGAAATAAACCATCATTTATTTAATTATATTCCCATCATTTCCCTAAAATAATAAATAAATCATTTATTTATTTGTTATTTATAAGTAAAGGAATTGACCCAAGTCAAAAATCCTTTTCCCTCCAACAAATACAATAAAATATTCCTAAAGGGTGATTCTAGAATTTGTTTAATAATATTTTATTCATGAATCGTGCTCTCCATTGCATTAGATCACTCTGGATCTTTTCTTGGTCACCATTTCCATTTTTTGCATTGTGAGTTCCCATTGAGTTCTATGTTTGTTTGGGTTTTCCATATTAACCAAAGAGAAGAATGTTAGATCTGAAACATTGTGGACTTCTAAGAACCCATCCCACTGAGGAGAACTCGAAAACACCTCTCTTGTTTTCCTCACAGGTGCCCCATTCTTTAATATAATATAAAATTCTTTTAATACATTGTTCTTGTCTTTTCTATTGGATGCATGGAGCCATATTGTATTTTATCTGCTTAATATCTTTTATGCTTAGATCTGGATTTGTGCAGCATAATTTGATCATCTTATTACAGACTTAAAGATATTTTGTAGCCATAATCGATGTTAGGGCTATTTGTTATGAGTATCTAAAGTGATCTTTTACGACGAAAGATTCATACTAACAATTGGCGACTCCACACGGGTTTTCTTTTGCAACCGCTGTCGTTTTATCTATTCTTGCATATCCAGCTGTTTCAGACCCTAGGGTTTCTCTTCAGTTTTTTTTCCCTATTTTTATGCTATTTTTCACCTATAAAACCCTCAAACATCCAAATTTTTAACTTCCATGTGTTTCTGGCCCTATTGCACAGGTGACCGACATCAGCCGTAGCTGAGATGACACTTTTTTTCTGAAATCTGACACTGAGAGACTCGGATCTGCAAGTCGCACTTATCAACCCAAAAAGTGTGACCTGGCCTTGAGGTCACACTTTTCTGTCCAAAAACTGTGACCTGGACTGCAAACAGGTTAGAACATGTGACCTGCCCTTTTTTTGCAATCTTCCAGTCCTTTTTCTAGGTTTGTCTGAAGCTTCTGTTAGGGTTTTCCAGCCTCTGTCTTCGCTTGTTTAGACCTGTTTCTGATCTGTTTCACTCAAATAAGTGGGAATCTTACCCCTTAGGGTTCTCGTCCCCTTCACTTTTTGTGGGAGAGTTTTTGCTATTTCAGACATCTGAATTTCTAGAGTTTCAGCCTTATTTATTTCAGATCTGATACCTCCTTTTCACTTCCCCACAGATCAGCTCTTTTTCCCTTTCACAACACCTCCTTTCATTTTGTTTGGGTTCATCCCTACGGTCAGCTCTTTGGCCCCCCTATTTTTAGTTGATCCCCTCTTTTCTAGCAGCAACCTTGCCCCTGCCTCTTTGTTGTTCTCTGCACTTCTTTTCAGCAGATTTCTCTAATAGATCCCCATCCCTCCCGACTTTAGATCTATTGGCCTCTTTTCACGTGCTTTTCCCTCTTATTGACTAGTTTTGAGAGACCCACCTTTTTGGGTAAGATTGATGCATTGTTCACTGTTAATTTTCTGTTCTTTCAGTCTTAGATTTCTTTTTATTCACGCAACACACTTTTTTCTTTTACTCTTAAAACTTATGGGTTTAATCAATTAAAATTAACGCATGCCACACACTGACCCTGAGCGAAGAAGAGCCTGGTTAACACTACCTAGCAAAGACTTTAAAATGAATTGACACTGAACCTTCCTGCCCTTGTCACGTCTTGCCTTTGCACCTTGTTGCCCTTGTCAGTATTTCTTCTTCCCGTCATCATTGTGCCTCCAAGGCGTTTGTCCCGATGACTTCTTGGCCTTCACCCTCAGTTTCCAGTTGGTTGACTTCCTCCGTCTCGTCGTCATCGAGTAAGTCCTCCCCTGAGTCCACACTCTGACTCTTCCTATGATTGTTTGGGTTCTCCCCCTACCTCTGGTTCTCCCCTTCTTACCTTCACCATGTCTATTTCAGGACCTAGCCCTATCCCCAGTTCTACTGCTGGGTCTGTTTCCAGTGGAACCACTATGGTACCTACCTCGACTACCCCGCTGCTCCCCTATATGGCCGGTCTCAGTCTCCCCGATTTCAATCAGCTGATTAATGATCCCATTCGCCAAGATATCAATTGGCCTGCTATGCCAACCAAGATCCCCTCTGACATTCCCAAATTTGAAGGCCTTGCTAGTGAAGATCCCTCCAACTATATCCGATCTTTTCACATGTGGTGTTCCTCCAATTCCATCACCGATGACTCCATCCGTCTTCAATTGTTCCAACGCATGCTTACCGGTGAAGCTTCCAAATGGTATGTTGATCAAACCACCTCTTCCCATACCACCTTTGCGACCATTGCCCGTGCCTTTTTATCATATTTCCAGCTCCCTCTCTGATACGACATTGGTACTGAACTCTTGACTTCCTTTCACCAATCCTCTTCGACTCACCTTTCTGCTCATGTCCAGGAATGGTGAAGAAGACGAAGCCTCTGTCGTGCTCCCCCCTTTGAAGATCAGGTTTATATGGACTGGCTCCTCCACTCTCTCTTACCTCCCTTCGGAAAGGATGTCACATCCCATTTTCCCCAAACCGAAGAAGCCGCCCTCCAAATAGCCTTAAAGTATGACCTTATCTACACTCAATCGGGTTATGTTTATACCGTCCTTCCTGACCTCCCCAAGCCCAGTGGCCCTAATGCCTCGGGAGCCTCTCATTCTACCGACGGTATCGTTGGTGCTCTGTCGCATACCTCTGCTCCACCTCTTATGACCTATGGTTTTCCTCTAGGAGGGGCCAACACCTCCAACACCTTTCCCCCTCCTAGTAACATGTATCTGGGATATGACATGCCTCCTCCTTTTGCCCCCACTCTTGCTTACCTCAATGTGGCCCATTCTTACCCTTATCCTTACCCGCAGCCTCGTGTCCCAACTCCTTCAGCATTTGGACCTCCCACTCCCTTGCCTCTTCCACCCCCGCAGCTGCACTTACTACCCCCTCCAGGGCACATATTTACGTAGCATGGTGCGACTAATCCTCTTCCGTCTCAATGATGGAGGAGAGGCAACCCATCTGCCTCTGGTAATCATGGATCCAATCCTTCCAGTATTGACCCTAACACTGCTCACCAACCACAGAGCTCTCAACCCAAGCTGGACAGGCCGCTTCGCACCAATAAGCCCTATTCATGTTGTGGTGTTTTTGGTCATTACACTCACGATTGTCCCCTATTACCAAAGATGCAACATATGTGGGAGTCTCAGGCCACCATCCGGGGACAACACTCCTCCCCTCCTGTCCCCCCCAACACCCCTACCTCTCAATCCGCTATGTTTACTGATCCTTTCCCCTAACAAGGATTTGTGGCTACTCAATCCCCTCATGCCCCGGTAACCCCTCAACCTTCTCCTTCTGGTTCCTCTGATTACCAGATTCTTATGATGACATTTGACCAACCTCTCACTGCTGACCTTAACCTGCAAACTCGGTCTCATCAGTACTCTCCACCCCCCGTTCCGTCTGTCTCCGAGTACCCATATTCAGGTCCTACATAGCTCCTGTCAACATCCAATGGTCCCTTACAACTCCCTCCACCCAAAGTTGAGGTTCATACCAAAATTCCTAAGGGCCCATTACGCCGAAATGCTGCCTCTGGTAGAGTTGCCCATTCATACAGCATAGTAGATGATCTAGCACAATCTCATGCTTCCATTTCAACACTGGAACTCCTCCAGTCATGTACTTCTCAAAAAAAGGCTCTACTATTGCCATGGGCACTGTAGATCCTATTGATGACCAATTAATTGTTTTCTATGCCCATCAGTCAGACCATCCCCCCCTTCCTGCTTCCGTCACTTTCCAAATCCCATTCAAAATCCGAAATGCCAACGTAGCTCGGTGTATTATCAATGGGGGGAATATACCTGTGTAATGTCCGCTTCAGTTTGGAAACAACTCGAGTCTCCTGAGCTGGCCTCTTCCACCATCACCCTTCGTGCATGGGATGGCCATGCGTCCCAGCCCATTGGCCTTTTCTGCAACTGTCTTATCACCCTTGCCGGCAAGACTATTTGTGTCGATGTTGAAGTTATCGACACCCCTCTTGACTACAACATTCTTTTGGGGCGTAGTTACACCTATGCCATGTCTGTCGTCCCCTCCGGAGTCCACCGCAAGATGTTTTTCCCTCATAATGGCAAAATTGTCACCATTGACCAGTTGTCGTATCATGAACCTAAATCTCAGACCTCACCTAAGTCCACCATCTCTATTGTCACCAATAAGCAAACTATTGATTCTTTGACCATCATTTCTCCTGGCGTCTACAAAGACTCCTCTTTTCTTGGCACCTTTCCAGGTCCCCCCCCTCCTCCTATATTTGATCATAGCTTAGCGAATTTTTGCATGATGCAATCGTCTCAGGCAACCTCAACCTCATCTATCGCACCCTTCTCCTAGCCCTTCACCTCAGCTGACTCAACCTCTCCCACCTGGTCCTTCCCCTCCCCCTCACACTCAAGAACCTCCTCACCCTCCTGAGTCAGTTCCCTCAGGATTCCACCACTTGGGAGTTGTCCCCCCTAGCCATTACTCCACCGATCAGATACCTTTCCTTGGTCCCCCCCCCCCCCCCCGAGCAGCTATTCGGTTCCTGTCATGGCCACCCTCTCCCTCCCTAATTTAACCTTGGGAATCCTGGTATGGTATCTTACTCCTCCAGCCGAAACCCCTCCAGGCCACCCTAAACCATACATTGTTGTGACCCCCGTTCAACTGATCCCCTTCGCTCCTTCCCCAGCTACTATACCCCTAGCCTCTCCGCCTGACCATCCTCATGCTGTCACCACTACGGGCAAGAAAAGAAAAACTCGCAAGGGGGCATCCAAAGACAAGGCCACTACACCCAACCCTATTCCCCCTCAACTCGCCAAGCCTTGCATCTTGTGTGATGGTATCGGTCATGCCACCCATACTTGTCCGAAGTTGCCTCGAATCCAACCCATGGTCAAAGTTGCATTCCCTGAATCAACGGCCCCTGAAACCTCTGTTTCCTCCTCACCTGCAACCAAGAACCCCAAGCCTCTTTGCACCAACAGACCCTGTGCTTTATGTGGTGTCCATGGCCATTATTCTCACCATTTTCCTCACCTCACACATTACCGAGCCTCTTTAGAGGTCATTCATGAGTACAAAGTTGAACAAAATCAATCCGCTTCACCCATCCTTGCTCAGTATGCATCAAGTTTACTTGAGGATCCCCCAAATACCATTGACATCCCTCCCCCTGATGTTGAGATGTCTGAATCTGCTGCTTCTCTCTTGTACCTATCATCATCTGCCCAACTCTCGAAGTACATCCCCTCCGTATCCACTCCGTCTATTTCGCTTGATCCCCCTTCAGCACCATTCTTGGGCTCTTCCTGTTTCAACCATCTTTTAACTTGCTCTTCTGTCATTTCCCTTGATGACCCATATATGCACCTTTCTTCCACGACTGGTGATCTAGGTAGCTTTGCAGCCTCCTGTGGTTTCTACCACGTTTCCCTTTCTTCACATAATCATGATGTTCCCATCCGTATCTATGATGTACTTCACAACACGAGTCCCCGCTCCTCCTCCCATTTCTTGTCTTGTGATGCTATTCCGTCGACCCCCTCGTCCACACATCACATTGGTTATGCGAATGGCACAAGTCGCTATTCCCAAAATCTTGCCTCAGCCGCCTGGGCCATCTTTACCCCCTTGCATACCCTTGTCCTTGCAAATGGGGTCTGCATTGGTCACACCACCAATAATCAGGCTGAATACAATGCAGTTTGTGGTCTCCTAGCTGACACCCTCTCCCATCACATCCTCCACCTGCATGTTTATTTAGATTCCCTGCTTATTGTCTTACATCTTAATGGCGTCTATCGTGTGCATAATCCTATCCTATTTAGACAATATTTACGAGTGAAACTTTTGATACGTGAATTCAGATTCATTACATTCAACCACATACCTAGAAGTCAAAATCACTATGTAGATCAAATCGCCAACCATGTTCTAGACTAGCATTTATCACACACAAGACAATAACATTTAACACCATCCAAAAAATGCATATAAAACATATATATCATATAACATGTGTTTTTAAAGTCCATATACTTTGAAACATATGACATGCCCACAGCATGTTACAAAACCACAACTACAAAAATGGGGGGCACCACTTGCCCCTACATAGACACTGGGGGGCACCACCTGCCCTACATCTAATCACTATCTGGAGGATCCTGAGCCAATGGCTCTGCTCTCGCAGTTCGTATATCACGCACAGTCTGGCCGGCCATCGCCATGCATCGCATAATACCTCACCATTCCGAGGGCAGCCCAATACATAACTCTATGTATCGATCATCTAAATCCTGCCAACCACGCTCTGACACACCGGTCAGCAGCCCCTCACATCTACGATGGATTTCCTCCACCAGCACGGCCATCTCATCATTCTGCGCCGTCCTCGAACCACTTGCACCTGTAGCTCCTGCTGCTGCAGGCCGTCCCATATATCCGGCCAGTTTTACCAGCGTTATATCTACATTCCAAAAAAGTATAAGGATTAGTACCATGAATACTAGTCACAAAATCTTAAATGCACATAACAGATTAGTGGCTTGTCACTTACCATCAGGCCCCCATACTCGACCAGGTGGAAGCGGAAAGTCTGGATCTCCCCAATAACTCGTCCCACTATAGGGATAGTCATCTATGTACAAGGGCATCTAATCCCAATGGGCGGAAAACTTTGGTCGAAACACCCATCTGATCACCCCTCCCCCTCCTCTACTTAGTAGTCATCCCCACCGATGCATCTGGGGCTCTCTTGGGCCCCCATAAAGCAACTGTATATGAGGTCGTAAGGTCAGGATCTTCTCAAAGAAGAAAGAGCACAATACCATCCCATAGGCACAATCATGATTCACTTGCCGCTTACATAGCGACAGCTGTCGTTTAACCGACACCAACATCATCTGGGCCCACCCATAGTAGGTCCCACCCAACACACTCTCTACAATAATCATCTACCCTCGAGTGATGTGATGGAACACCTGGCTGCCCAAGATCCGCAACACGGCTGCAGCCACTGCCCGGGTCTCCAACCTCTCTAGATTCCCAATGGATATTCGAGTCCCTTTGACTTGGACATTCGGTCGACAATGTCGCTCAAAAAACTCCGTAATGTTTCACCCACGTGGTAACACTGGCTACGTATTCCCCACCATCCCCAATGGTGGGAGGCCAGTCAAGAAATACAGATCCTGGACCGTCAGCTCGATCCTATGCCCCTACACTATAAATGCCTCATGATCTGGATCCCAGTAATTGATAATCCAGGTCAATAAGGGCTCACCAGCCCTCATCAAAGGGTTCTCCAAAAATTTCAGAACCCCAAATCTAGCCAGTGCATGACGGACACCCTGATCCACTTGGATTTCCGTCCGCAATGTACCTAGCTCTCTTTCTCTCCATTTGATCCGTATATCTGCCATATCTGCACAAAAACACCATCTCTGTTAGTTGATCCTACAAATCACCAAAAATGCATTAACTCACACCAAAACTGAATCTCAACCCAAAACAGCACTGAAACCACCTCCCTCTCACAGGTTGCACTTTTCAGCATAATCCTGGGCTAGGTCGCACTTTTCAGGCCTAAGCCTACGTCCCAGGTCGCAGTTTTTGCCCCAAAAAGTGTGACCTGGCCGTGAGGATGAAGTAGGGGCAGTTACTAGGATTTCAAACCCTAATCTGAACTTTGAATCCATCAAAAACAAAGAGTAGAATTAGGCCTCTTACCTACAACCGACAGATCACGATTCCAACGGTCGATTTGTCCATTACGATCACCGCAAGATTTAGGGCCTTCTCTCCTCTCCACATTCACCACAGCTACACAACACAAATGAATGATTTTGGAGGGAAAATGCCCTATTAGAAGAAAACCCCATGTTTTTCTTTCGCCCGTTGTGTCCAAACCGTAGCCCCATTTGACAAAACGTCTGCACCATTGGAAAGCTCTCACCGAGAAATCAAATGGGTGTCTATTATTTTTTCATGTTTTGATACTTCAACTAGACCCATTTTTTCCATGAAGGATCTCTTCATTTCTTCTAAAAATCAAATTTCTTCACTTACAACACTTGCACTTGGGGCACCACTTTGCATCCTTACTTGTCTTTGTTCATGTTGATTTTCATCATGAGCTACCCTATTGTACTCACGCTTTTATGGTCCCCCATTGGACCTTTACTACATGGCAGCACCATCGAGTTGCCCTTGTTTAGAGCATCCGAGTTGCGTCCTCCTCCGTCCTAGAAGTCTATATCAGATCCCTTTGTATCCCGACATTGACCTCCATCCTTCATCGTTCACTTCCCCTCTCATGTTGCACATTATGGCCTTCACTCTCATTGTCACGTATCCTCCTTGATCTTTCGTCTGCTGCCGCCAAAACATTAATTCCCTTTATGCTCTAACAAGGGAAGTCGTCCAACCACTCATCTGTATTCCTCATTCCATCATCATCATTACTATCTATCTGTTCATCGCACTACTATTTTCTCTCATGCCTTAGTTGGGGTTCCCTTATTGCCTCACCTATGTCTGACCTACTTCTGTCGACATCAGCTCATTTACTCCAGAAGTCAGGTCTAGGAGGAAATGTACCTTGGTTCCAGCTCTTTTCCGCATGATCGTGATCTATACACTTGATGGTTCAGTGATGCAGCAGCAGTTATTGGTGATACCTGGGTGTGTGTGAGATGTCTCAACCCTCATGAGGGGGTGGCCCTACAGGTAGTCCCCCACACGCCTGGATGACTTCTTCATTCCATCCCTTGATGCAGCTCCTCTTATTTGATGATATCGACCTCAGTTGCTTGCAGCGCCTCTTCAATGTGCTTGTATGAGTCAGATTTTGTAAGCCCTTGCCCGTGTGGAGGGGGAATTTGGGTATATTTGTATCTCATGTACTCAACTATTATTGTACAAGTCCTGATGGTTATTCCAGGCATCGCATGTATGTGGGATTCATCCTTCTATTTCTCTGGCTCATGTTTAGGCCAACACTTGTTCCATTATTGCGTTTCGTGGTGTTCTGAGCGCCTTATTTTTTGTACTATTGTCTCGGCGGGCATAGGTATGCCTCCCCCGCCGCCTTGCACATTGGTACCACTTCATAAAATTGAGACTTGTTGCACCTGTAAGTCTTGTCTCCTCAGGGTCTAGTCCTTCAACACTTTATACTACCTTACATTCCTCTCTCTCACTACCATTTTGAAGTCTAGTGATTGAGTTCTTAAAATGTACTTCGGTCATACAATTTGCTCTACGTTGGGGGGCAATCTGTTACACCATTTTTTGGTCATCTAACCTATTATCATTAGATGAACCCAAGTACACCATGTAAGACCAATTTTACCCTAAGTAAAATTGCTTTCACCACATTTGTCTACATTTCATGGTCATATTCCAAAACAAGAAAATTAATTAGATAAATAATTATTTATTTATTTCCTAAGAATAAGTTATTTAAATCACTATTTAAATACTATTCCTAGTTAAATTTGACTAAATCACATATAAATAATTAAATAAACCATCATTTATTTAATTATATTCCCATCATTTCCCTAAAATAATAAATAAATCATTTATTTATTTGTTATTTATAAATAAAGGAATTGACCCAAGTCAAAAATCCTTTTCCCTCCGACAAATATAATAAAATATTCCTAAAGGGTGATTCTAGAATTTGTTTAATAATATTTTATTCATGCGCCGAGTTCTAGAACACCCCAATATTTTTTTATAAATAGAAGGGTTTTCCTCATTCATTAGTCACCTCCATTGCATTAGATCACTATGGATCTTTTCTTGGTCACCATTTCCATTTTTTGCATTGTGAGCTCCCATTGAGTTCTATGTTTGTTTGGGTTTTCGATTTAACCAAAGAGAGGAATGTTATATTTGAAACATTGAGGACTTTCAAGAACCCATCCCACTGAGGAGAGCCGGAAAACACCTTTCTTGTTTTCCTCACAGGTGCCCCATTCTTTAATATAATATAAAATTCTTTTAATACACTTTTCTTGTCTTGTCTATTGGATGCATGGAGCCATATTGTATTTTATCTGCTTAATATCTTCTATGCTTAGATCTAGATTTGTGCAGCATAATTTGATCATCTTATTGCAGAATTAAAGATATTTTGCAGCCATAATCGATGTTAGGGCTATTTGTTATGCATATCTAAAGTGATCTTTTACGACGAAAGATTCATACTAACAGTTATCATCTCTTTGGGTGAGTGGCACCGCTCTCATTTGGTGGGAGAGAAAGTTTCATAAAGGCATAAAAAACTTGGGTAATCTGCTTTATTCTTGGTCCAATTTTGTTTCTGAATTAAAATATCAATTTTATCCTTTGGGTTATTGACAAAAGGATTTAATGGAATGTAAAATATTTAAGGCAAGGAAAGGGTCAAAATGTGAAAATATTCACATAATAATTTAGAAAACAAGCATTTAATTTGGGCATTCCACTTGATTCACCCGAAACTATAACAAAGTATATTGGTGTTTTACATAGTTACATAAGGAGTTATTTGATATTATTTGAGCCTAATATTATTGATGTGGCCAATATTAAGGTCATTCACCTTGAAAGCAAAGGAAAAAATGACAAAGAAGATCAGTCAAATAAATCATCTTTTAAACCTCATAATGACAAGTTTAATGGAAAAGGAAAGGGAAATGGACAGAAGGTCACTACAACCAAGAAGGAGGAAGGATCAAAACCATATTGCACTCATTACAAGAATTAAGGTCATAATGATGAAAAACGTTGGAAGATGCCTCTAGAGATGAAACCAAAGAGATTTGGTGGGAAGAACAAGTAAAATATGGTGGCAATCGCGCTGCAGGACCTTGGATCCAATTTCGGCAATGAGACATTGATCATAGTAGTGGGCACACGAGGTAATATTTATCTTCATGATAATGCTAATTCTGAATCACATGCAAGTACAAGTTCTTCAAATGATCCTATTGTTAATGAACGAAAGAGAATTGAAGTATTCCACATTAGAGTCATAATGAAACATACTAAAGTGGAAACCCTATTTGATCCGAATTCACAAGAAAATTTGATTCCAGAATCCCTCATTAAGAAATTAGGCTTAGAAACCAAGCCTCATCTGAAACCTATCCTCTTGGTTGGGTGTGCAATAAAGCAAAATCCCATGTAACCAAACCGTGTAAGGCTATATTAGTGATTGTGTCCAAACTAGTTGATGAGGTTGATCTTGATGTTGTACCTTTGGATATATCTGGTATTTTATTGCGAAGTATGTATCTATATGATAGGAAAGCAGTTTTGTTTCACCATGAAAACAAGTATCATCTCAAAAAATATGAGGTGGAATACATTGTTAGAGCTCATCATACCAAAGTCAGTGCCAGTCTTGTAAGTGCATGTCATATGAAGAGGTTGGTGAATTCCAAAAGAGGGTGCATGCTCATGGTTGTGAGGGAAAAAGATGTAGAGACATTTGATGCTTTCCAAGGTTGTGATCCTACTCATAAAAAGGAATTATGTGAAATTTTTTCTAACTCTGATGGAATTTTATAGGAACCAAGTGGGTTGCCTCCAATACGTGAGCTCCAACATGAGACTCACTTGCAATAGGATGCTCCTTTATTGAGCATTGGTATGTACAAGTTTTCAACTATCGGGATGCAGGAGATAAAGAAATAGGTGCAAGAATTTTTGAACCAAGGGAGGGGTCATAAGACCAATTTATTCTCCATGCAGCTCACCTATCGTGTTGGTGCCGAAAAAGGATGGCACACGGAGGATGTGCATGGGCTACAGGGAACTCAAAAAAATAATGGTGAAGAATTGGTACCCTCTCCCTTGCATTGATGATTTATTAAATTAATTGAAAAATGTTATATATTTCACGAAATTGGACTTGCGTAGTGGCTATCATCAAATCATGATTACATAACAAGATGTATGGAAGAATGCATTCAAGACAAAATAAGGGTTGTTTAAATGTATTGTGATGCCATTCAGACTATGCAATGCTCTGACCACATTCATGAGGGTTATGAAAGATATTTCTGGGCCTTTTCTTGACAATTTTGTACTTGTTTATCTTGATGACATTCTTGTTTACAGTAGGACATGGGATGATCATGTGTGTTGATGAGGCTCATCAATAGGTACATTTTAAGCAGTTAGAATTACATCCTTTAGTTTATTAAGCTATCTCTCTCTTACATTTATTTAATTTTTTGTCATATTATGCTTAGTGAGAAGGGTGAAAGATGTTTGTCATATCATGTGGCCTAATCTAATTTAATTGTAGGAAATGAAGCCATTTTTGAGACATTTTCCACCTAAGGGCTCAGAGTAAAAAACAAGGAGAGATCCTAAGAGGGATGTCCACCTCCTTAACTCCCTTAATTAGCTCAATATCACATCGAGATCTCTTCCAACAACTCAAAGTAAAAGCCAACCAAGCTACTGCACTCTTCTTGAGATCAAGGAGACCATATTCGTACTTTTTATGGAGTTGTTGGTAGATACCCATTTGTATACATAAGAATGTATAAGATCTCATTAGGATTTAAACTTTATAGGAAGATAGGTAGCTCTTGAGCTCTGAATTAGTGTTATCGTTTACTATCATATGATGTATTAGACTTTTTGATGCAATGATAATGAGAAGTTGTTTGATCCATTACTAATTTAGTCTCAGGGGGCTGATGCTTTTGGGATAGGGACCAATCCATTGTTTAATTCCCTCTTGTGTATTTATATTCTCTTTTTATGTTCCAACACTTTGTTTAGTTTTTTTCATTCTAGTAGCAACAAAATATATCAAAATTATACTTGTAGCCTTTCTTTATCACCTCTCTCATGGAAGCATGAGGAGAAGGATCTCCAACCAAATTCCAAAAACAGTTTGTTTATGATTTCTTGGAAAGTTAAATAGTGTGATTATCATGTTCATCATATGCTTACTATAAGTTATAAGTTGGATTTTTTGCTTAGATCATATTTTAGCATAGGTTAAGTATAGTTTATATTCAACTCATATTTTTCACTTTTAAACATGTTAGTTTGTCAATAATAAATGCATGGATGTATGTAGTGGTTGTAGTGTGAAAATTTTCAAGCACATAAATCCTACTGCCAAATATTGATTTACTTCTCCTCCTTGATTTATTTTCCCCAAGTTATTTAACTTAAATATTTAGAAAAAATTTGAAGTAATCAAAACTATCAACCTACACAATTACAGATCATTTAATGAACATCACACACATATGACAAAGGACACATAATTTTTGGACAATTATCCCCCAAAAAACCTAATGCGAGAAAACTGATGCAGAAGATATGAGGGTTTATGAGTACATCTAGGGTGTCATAAACTGTCTCACCCAACAGAGAAATCCTTGACTACAGAGAAAAATGTGAGATATACCTGACTCTCACAAGTCTCGTCTGATTCGGATGAGCAACTGGTGAAGCCCGAGCTGGATCTGTGCAGTCTCTACGTTGCCTCCATGTCAGGTTGCGTAGCCTTGGCTGAGAGACTATGTCACCCTAGATTTGTGTGGATCTTCTTCTCTCGGAGTCTGGTTTCAGCCTTTCCAGCTCAGAAACTTCAATCTCTAGCAGAATTTCAAACTTTCCTTGGAGACACTCTGTTGCCCCTACGTGAGCCCTGTGTGGGCTTGCGTCACCCTCTTGAGGGACTGTGCCACTCCCTCTTATGGTTGCGCTACCTCCACTACGTATTTTTTTCCCTTGCTCTGAATTATACTCTTGGTCCTCCTGATAAATCATTGCATCTACCCCTCACTACTTCTTTGAGTCACTCATATCTTATCTTCGTCCATGCACTACTACGTCAAAATAATTCGATCTCTTAGACTTTGTGTCTGTCCTCCAACTGACCCCAATCCCTTCCTTTATAATTTTCTCATTGACACATTTGTTATCACAAATAAATTTCATTTTTGATTAGTAGAGTCATTTAGCATAGGTTTCATTGTTTTGTCAAATTAGTTGATGAAATTGATGAAATTTTATGAATGATTCATTATCTTAAGTTTAGAGAGTACCATTTGTCATGTCATCATTGTAAAATCTACCAAAATCCACCAAAGGTATCCATGCATTGGTTTAAATTTGGTAGTGGGCACATGTCAGTCTTTTCCTTAGTCTGTAGAAAATATAACAGAAAACAGGTTGTTTTCGCTACAGACTCACCTAACCAGTCCGTAGCGAATCTACCAGAATTATAACATAAACCACTACGAAATCATGTTTTTCTGCACCGATAAAGGAAATAGTGAGGTTTCAAGTCTTTAGAGTTTTGAGGTCAATATTAGGTCACGTGATAAATTAGAAGAGTCATCCAACATGCATAATCATAAGTGGTCACTCATCATTTCACTTAAATCCTTTCATTTGTCATATTCCCTCTCATATTTGAAATTAACCTTTTAAATTCACCTTTCAAAGTCGTTGTCCTGCATATTTCCTTCTACCTCGTGTGTAGTCATGGTTTTCACCCTTGAGAAGTCTAGCTTTGCTTGCAAGCCGCTTGCTATGCAATTCCTTTTTTTACATGTATCATAGAATCAAGAGGCCAATGTAGTGTTAAGGGAGATGGTCATGTAGAAGAAGACTAATAAAGGGGGCTCGTGTGTAAAGTATGAGCCAATGGATCTAAAATTGCTCAATGAGGACTCATGCTTCATAGAAGATTTCAGCAGTTGTTGGATGAATGAGGTTCTGCCCGTAAATTTCGTGGTTTCAAAAGACTTTGCAGTTGAATTTCATGGGCACAACTTCAAAAGTGGGTGTCTCGAGTTTTGTGGTGTCACCCTGAAACAATATCCCAAGCCACAAAGATTTCGAGGATGGGAGAAGAGTGGTTCAAAGCCACTAAGTTCAAATTACGTAACTATGATGAATTTATGAAACTTGAACACATTGGAGAAGATATGACATTTGGAATCCCAAAGAGCTACCTTAAAGAAAACTACTCCAAACTACTTCTTGTAATTCAAAAAATACTTCACGTGTGAAGGGAGGTTCCATATGTTTTATCGATGATCATTTTAGGCTCTTGCTACATTTCATTGGTAAGCAATCTCTTGACCTTCCATTTTTTCTTATTTAGAAGCCTAGGAAAGATGTCGGATAAAGTTCATGCCGGAGCCGAAGGTAGTGAGACTTCAAATTTTCATCATGGGTTGATTAAGCTACTAGTGTTGGAGGAGTTGAAAAAGATGAATAGAGACCTAGGCTAAATTTCTATTTCTTAGTGGTTATGAGGTAGATAATTTAATACCCAAGAAGACACCTAAACCAAAAGTGACTCCTTCAAGCAAGACCGACAAACCTATAAATGAAACAAAGAGGGTGTGAATGAGGAGGAAATGGAGCTCATTGTGAGAGCCCATGGATGTTGAAGTAGAGCATGCACAAGAAACCACCTATAAGTAGCAAACCAAATATCAGCAAAAAGAGTCATGGAAGGATAACCAAAAGCCAAACACCAGGGGAAAGACAACCTTGAAGATATTCATTAAGCCATAGACATAGAAGAAAATCCAGTGGTCAAAGATGTAGATATCAAAGGAAGAAAGAAGAAAAAGAAGGGTCTTACTCGCCAAAAAACTTGATTTCTCAAGAGAACGAGAAAAAAGGCAAGTAGCCTATGACAAAGGATATCATTGATTTGTCTCCAACAAAAGAAGATATCATTTTGTAGAGGAAAGGTAAAGATAAAGTTGTTGAGAAAATTGAAGTGCAGCTTGTTAAAATAACAGGTTAAGAGAATCCATAAAGGAGGTTATTGAAACCAAATTGGAATTGGAGGAATCCAAGTTAGACAAAAAATTATGGAGGAATTCAAAGAAAAGGTAAATGAGAAAACCGACCACTATGACTAAGTCTTTGACCAATGCCAAGAAATTGTTGAAAATAACCCTTCCTCTACACGTGGTAATGAAACATACAAGTAAGAGGAATATTTGGTTGCAGGAAGAAATAAAGAAACTTAAAAAATCAAGTGAAATATCTAGAAGAGAAAATGGAGATGATACAATTAGATCTCAAGAGTAAAGGTTTAAATATTATAGTCATAGATGAACCTGTGAGACCTGAAGCACCTATTGCTAAAGGTAAAGCTTGAAAACCTTGAAAAGTGGATAACTCAAATTTTTGATATTTTTTTGCATCATTTTGAATCATCATCGGCAAAGCCATAGGCAAAATTTTTGAAGAATGAAAGCACAATTTTTAGGTCTCATTGCAAATTAGGCAAGTTCATAGCGTATCTTAGGATTGAAGCACATATTTCGCTACGAACTCGTCTCGTAGGATCCTTTTTGTTATAAATCATAGGTGTTTTCATGAAGGAGAGCGAGTAAAGGTTGGAGTTTAGTTATTTTGACTTAATAAATAGCCTCATATTAGCAAATGGAGAAAATAGGTGGCAGAGATGCTCAAAGTGAAAGTGCTACGGACTTTTGCTATGAACTTGCCTTAAGTCCCCTGCTTTCTGCAACGAAGAAGTTTTTGGAGATTTTTTCAAAGCTTGATGGTCTATTTGGGATAAGCCAGCCATGTGGAAAGGTCGTGGGAATCATAGGAATGTTTTGGTGGAGGCATGTTTCTTCGAAAAATTTCATTTAGTTTTCCAGCTCATCATGGCCGATTCATCAGTCATTATGACAACATCTCCTAAAAATTAGGAATATTGGTCTCCTAAATTAATGGGAGTAATTATGTTTCAAGTCATGGTCAGTGCCACTAGAACACATGAATTTTCTCGATGTAAATATGCAGTCTTAAATTTTGTTGATATAATAAATAGGTTATACAGTTCTATTAGGTTTCTAATTTCTAAAATTAATAGCTACCAGCTTTTATTTCGATGTAATTTTGTTATGGTTAGATTAGGTGTCATCAAAGAGACTCGAAGGTTCAGCCTTGTTGGAAAACCCAATGTAAAGATACCTAAGCCTATTAATAGGAAGATTATCGAAAAATAGAGGGTTGATTTATGTTGAATACATAACTACTATTGTAAAAAACTCTTATCGATACTATACAATGGAAATTGGCTTTTCTTCACTTGAGATTCCTTGATGTTTTCATGAGTTCTTGTCTTATGTATTCGTAATTTTATCTTCGATACTATGATGTTTGATTACTTAGAATTCATGCATATCATGCTCTAACTTTATTCAAAAAATTAGATTGTTGTGTATCTATGTATGTTATCTTTTCTAAAAAACATCTATATGCCTCAGCTTCCATAAGAAAAGTTCCTATGTCATTGAGTTTCTTTACACCGAGTCCATATGCTCAATGTTAGTGATTTTGCCACATGTTTCACTCGCATACAAACGCACTTGAAACACTATTTCAGTAGTTAGCCATATGTTGAAATTAATTTGCATAAAATCATATTTAATTTTGAGAGAGCCCTCTCGAGTTGGAAAAGCTAATTTTTAGCTAGAAGTAGGTTTGAAAGAGTTACTCTAGGTTGTCCGGTGGAGCATCCCACTTGTATCAACTTAGTTTTAATAAAATCAATGGTCGTGATCTAATCTCTAATCAACGACTAATATTAGAATTAGCTTGATCCACATCACTTAGAATGTTCTCATCACATGTCTAAATTAATTCACTTTTATTTTTTTAATTTCCCTAAGGTAGACTTAGGGTCCCCATTAAAAAAATTTATTTATTTGAATAAATTTTACACTAGATGGAATTTCTCCAAAATCTTTCTCGGGTCTTAGAGATCTCATGTGTTCCAACCCCTCCAAAAATTTTCTGAGCTAGATCACATCCGATGCTACCCTCGAAAATATCAACATGTAGGACTCGCCTACAACTACAAGAAAATGACCCCTTTCATCACTCTCATCTCCTTCTTCCTTCTAACCTTCAATTCTACCACCAAAACCATGTTTTGTGAAATCATCATCATCACCAACGTGAGTATACCTCCAAGGGTTATGAGCTTGGATGGAGGTGTTGGTCACCCCCTCACTCACCTATTTCCACCTTCCTTCCATCCTTTTCACCCTTAGATCCTTCCCGAATTTCTTCCTATATCACTTTAGGACTTCTCGTAGCAATACAAATATCCTATAGCATCTTCTTGTAGCATTGTTGTAGGTCACCATTTGCACTCAAGTTTTGATCCTTGTTTCCATTTGAACCTAGGATATGATGCATTTGATCTCCAACTCGAATTCATGACCGTAAGAGACCCCCTAGGCTAGTCCAAAATTCCTTTCTCCTTGTTGCAAAAAACAAAGTAGGCATTAGTTTTTCTTTCATCATAGAATCGGCATAAATAGGAAAAAAAATTTACATGCAAGTACAAGTTACTTTAAGCAATAGATAGAGGTTTTATTTATGGTTGATGAAGTGTGTGAATATAGAACAATTACTTTCATCGTAAAATTAGATGAAAATTTAGGTGAATGATTACAACATAGCATAATTTTGTTTTCTACAATTAGGTTAGTTTTTTTATGATTTTATTTCACTATCGATTGCATGTATAAGTTGTTAGGCACTCTCTTTATCTTAAATTAAAGTAGTTCTCTACAATTCATTAGATAATTTCATTTTAATCTAGTAGGAGGAATGAACTAGAAGTACTACTAATCGGAAGACCTAGTTGAGGGTGACATGGGTAAAAATCCATCTATTGTGCATATAGCATTGTCACCTCGAAGTTTGTACAAACCTGGGTTGATAATTAAAATTGAGTAGCCCTTGGGAGTTGCAACGCTCTTGGTGCAATACCGGGGCTCACCATTTTTGGCGCCATTGACGAGGAGGTGTCTAAGTATATGGTTGTTTATGCTTAAGCATTGTTTTTTATTTCTTGTTTTTCATACGCTTTTGAAAAAGTGAAAAGAAAAAAAATCCTTCATTCCTCATAGGAGTAGGGAAAACCAAGGAAAATTTCTACCAAAAACCCCCACATCCCCACAATGTTCACCTTCACTCTTCTATAGTGGGTATGAGTTAGACTATGTAATGTTCCCATTTTAGGACATGGCTAAATGGAACATTAAAAATATTTATTTTATCCCATTGGGGACTAAATAAATGGGTAAAGGGACCCCATTCTTATTAAAGACATGAATAAAATCCCTTATGATGTGAAAGGGATCATTAGTGTAGCTTCATTTTGCACCCTCAAGTGTGAAAAGGGGAAAATGCATGAAGACAAGGTCATGTTTGACCAAGTCAACGATGTCGCCATAGGAGGAGTGGATCACTTTATGAGAGCACAATGGTGAATGGGGAAGAGGATATTTGGTTGAGCAAACCCTAATGGATGGGGCCCATGGAGAGAGAGCTTTCACTTGTTTAAAAGGAGGGCAAGGCAACCATTGTTTCTCATGCTTGTATTGTTCATCTCAACTGTCTATTTGAGACAATTATGCATTCTTTGTCTGTTTAGCAAGAATTTCCGGGAGGAATTCTCGTTTAGGATTCTTTCACCTTCTTGAGAGGTCTCTTGAGGGATTCCTCATATTTTCCTCACATCTAGGCTTGAGGCCAAGCATCCTACATCAAGATAGCATTATTTCTACTGTAAGAGTAATGTTGTGTTGTTGGGTGTTGTAGTGAGGGTTCACTACATCACCTCCATCAGCTATTTTCGTAGGAGGAGCCTCTCTTTCCTTTGAGATATCGATTGGAGATATTCTAGAGTTTATTGCAGACTTTGGCATCAAGGCCAAGCATTTATCTTCACCAACAAAGACAGGGCTCCTTCTCTAGACTCAAGTATTGCCGAGTGTGTTTGCAGTGGAGACTTGCTCCACATGTTTGGAGGGTTAGATCCGTTGAAAAATGCAACAAGATGATGGAGCTTAGTGAAACAAAGTCGCCTTCACTAAGTGGGCCCGCATGCTATTTTTGGCACAAAGTCTATTTTTTAGACTATGTCTATTTTTAGACATATGGATCATGGACCGAGAGTTGCATGATGCTATTCTTGGAGGATTGGTCAAGTTGGTAAAAATAGATGGACCTCTATTTTTTAGACATATAGGTCGAAGTCTATTTTTAGACTCACTGTCTAAAAAGTAGAAACGATCGAATATTATTTGCTCTTAATAATATTCGGACTATAAACATTATCTTATTCTCTTGCGGCACTTTAGTTTGAGCTACGGATGTGGCCCTATGCAGCTGAAAAAGGAATTACGCTATTCCTAGGGGTTTGGTTGAGCTCATGCATGATTGACTTTGGGCTTAGACTCATGTGATGAGTTTTGGTGGAGTTGATTGAGGAGTTGATGGAGATTGTGTTCGCAAGTTAACTAGTTGAACTAGTTGTGATTAGTTTAACTAGATATCACACTAGAGATGAGTTGTATGAATTAATTGTTAATTAATTCACTAATTATTAACTCATTATTCAACTAAAGAACACATCGCTTGATCTGCAGCATGTACGATTCGATGAAGACCAGTAGTGAGGAGATAGGTGAAAGAGTTGGTTTGCTATTAGTTGCGACATCGCTTGTGCATGAGATTTGCACAATCAAGGAGGAGATTGCCCATGAGGATTGCGCAATACAAGCCAAGGGAATTTGAACTTGGTTCTCACTCATTCCCATCTTTTATTGCGTAATAGAGGCAAGCAAACAAGCAGAGGGAGATTTGAACTCGTGACTTGATTTAGATCTAGCTAGTTTTGTGTTCAAGATGTGGAGATAGTACCGAGTACTTGTGAGGAGTATTGTATTATGTATTACCTGAATGTTCTCTTCTTTATAATATAAAATAAATAGCTGGGGGTTTTGAGCTATAATATTTCCCCATACATACCGCATTATATGTGTGATGATCTCGATGTTTTTATGATCGCATACCGCTTGTTTTATTTCCGCATGTGACGATTAATTGTAGAAGAGGCTATGTGTTATGCATGCAATTCGAATTGATGTGTGACCAGGATAATCTTGGTGGATAAATCTTCATTATTCAGCAAATTTCTACATGGTATTGGAGCGATATTAATCTTCGAAGATCTATTACGGTGATTGCATTTTATTTCCTCGAGTGAGTCGCAATCGGGTCAGTAGCCTCCGGATTCATCCTTCTTTTGAAGGTGAAAGGTCCTGGTAAATGCCCATGCAGCCAATCTCTCGATTTGGAAATAATTTTTTCTCAAGTGTAGATCGAAGCGGTTGAGTTATCACCGGTGGAATTCAAATTTGCAAGCATTTGTGTTCTTGGTGTCGAGGCGAAAATGTCTTTCAATGGATTGATGATCGGGAATATGCCTTGGAAGGCGCTCGAATTATGTTGCATGGAAAGACCGCATGGAGGTCGATGTTAGATGATAATGGGTTGTTGGAATTCGTGGAGAAAGAGATTCCAAAGCCTACTTCTACTGATGTCGCTGTTGTCGAAGCATGGCAAAAGAAACAAGCAAAATGTCGAAGGATTCTCGTTGGAAGGCGTAAAGGATCACATAGTGTCCAGCCCTACATGGAAAGAGCTTCTCCATATTTGATGTGGAAAGCCTCGACAGTATCTATACCAAAGCAAGAGCGACCAAATGAAGCCGGGAGCTCAAGGATAGACTCGAGAACATTAAGATGGAGAAAGGAGACGACGATTCCCAAGTACCTCACGAGGTTCACCCAATGTAGGGATGAGCCGGGAAGCGTGGGAGTGATTGTGGAGGATGAGGAATTTGTGAGCTTGGCTCTCCCGGGTCTTCCAAAAGTTGGCATGAATATTAGGATAGTGTCAATGGTCGGGAGAAATTTCCCGGATGGGAAAAGACCGTTGTCCGATCTCGGTGCAAGAGGAGATCCGACGGAATACTGAGGATGGATCTTCATCAAAGGGAGCCGATGAAGAAAACTACGCTTTGGCTACCAAAGCAAAGAAGGGAGAAGAGCAAGAAATATTCTCAATCCGGTGCTAAGGGCAAGAAGCAAGACATTTCAAGGTGAAGTTCTTTCACTGTCACCAACACGGACATTATGCCACAAATTGTCCTGAGAAGAAGAAAAAAAGAAGGTCGCGGATCCGCAAAGAGGAGAGGTTTTGGCCTCGCAGCTTGAGCTAGATTTTTCACCGATCGCATGCTTGGTATCAAGTGTGATGGGATCGTTGTGGTTCTCTGGACGGTGGTGCATCTTTTCACATGACCGGAGATCGTGATTTGTTTTCTAATATGGATGACAAAGATCTTGGCGTGCACATCGAGATGGGCGATGATGGTAGATACAATGCGACCGGTATCGGTACTCATTTCCTTTAAGAGGGAGTCCGGTAAACCCTTCAGTATTAAAGGATGTGATGCATGTGCTAGGATTGAAGAAGAATTTGATCTCTCGTGGGCGATGTTAGAAGATAAGGGGTATGATGTGGTCTTCAGCCGAAGGAAAAGCTTTCTGCGCAATAGCAAGACAACCGGAGAGACCCGGATGATAGGGGTTCGAGTCAAGAACCTTTATCAGTTGCAAGTAGATGGTTGCACAAAGAATGGCATGCAAGGCGGAAGGAGTGGTTAGCCGGATGATGAGGGCGAGTCGTGGCACCCAGCAGATTGGGCCACCTTCACCATGGAGCTTTGAAGATACCGTATGCATTTCTACTCGGGCTTCCTAAGGGTACACTTGAGCGATCGGATCATTGCAAGGGATGTACCTTAGGAAATATGTGAAAGCCACCTTTCACGAGAAGGGATAGTCGTACCATGACGATCCTTGAGAGAGTTCGCGACTCTGTGTGGTCCTTTCCCGCAGCTCGATAGCACAGTCATTAGGGGGATTTTGAGGTCTAAAATGGGCCTCCTAAGAAAAATGTACAACCAAAATAAACTTTATAAGAACCAATAGGATTCAAGATGATGATGTCAACCATGGGGGATGATTCACCATTTTTTAAGTAAAAGGGTAAAAAGATTAAAAAATAATAAATAATAAAACTACTTTTCAACTCATATTTAAATCCCATCCCATCAATCTAAGGAGCAATTGTTGATGCATGACCCTCATCCAAGGAGTACCCATGTTGCATACTTTCGATGAACTCTTCTACACGAAAAATGAGAAATACATAAAAAACGTGATTGTAATCACGTTTTTTTATGTATTTCTCATTTTTCGTGTAGTAGGACCCATCAAAAGTATGCAACATGGGTACTCCTTGCATGAGGAATTAAATTCCGCATCCAACGAGTACTCCCACTCAAAATTTGAGTAAAAACTTTGGGAGATAAGTTGAAAATATGAATTGGAAAAGTATTTTTTTCATTTTTCCCCTCTAAAATTTGATGATGTCATCAAATCTTATTTGATTTTTTCCATTATTATTTTAAAATTTCCTTAGAGTGTCCATTTTAGACCTCAAAATTCTCAATGACTAATATGATCTTTTGTTGATGATTTCTGCTGGATCTTCTTCATGCAGAAGAAGAGCGAGACATTCTCAAAGTTCTGCGAGTTTAAAGCACTGGTCGAGAAGGAATCGGGGAAGAAGGTGAAGGCTCTTAGGAGCGACAATGGTGGCGAATTCATCTCTGGCGAGTTCAAGGACTTCTGCAGCGCAGAAGGGATTCGAAGAGAGCTCATTGCTCCCCATAACCCACAGCAGAACGGGGTAGCTGAGCGGAAGAACAGAACAGTAGTGGGTGCTGCACGGGCGATGTTGCATGATCAGGGCCTACCCCTTCATTTGTGGGCTGAGGCATGCAACACAGCAGTATATGTGCAGAACCATTGTCCTCACAAGGTACTTGGCATGAGTACACCCGAGGAGGCATTTTCCGGCAAGAGGCCTGATATATCTCATCTGAGGATATTTGGTTCACCTGTGTACGTGCATGTCACAAAGGACACCAGGAAGAAGCTGGATCTGACCGCAGAGGTTGGAATATTTGTGGGGTACACTGATACGCCCCACAATTATCGAGTGTATTTTCCAGACAGTCGCAAGATTGTTGTGCGATGGGATATCAAGTTTCAGGAGGAGAAAGCCATGCAGTGTTCGCTTGAGAGGGAGCCACACTTGCATGCAGAGGAGGAGCTGTTAGCTCCCAAGGATGAGTCTCCGGATGTGGATCAGCCACAAGAGGAGGTTCATGGAGTGGAAGAAACCACTCATGTAGCGCCAACCATCAGAGGGCGCAAGCGCACTACAGAAGCTGAGCGACTGGCTCAAGATGCAGAGAAGGTTGTAGGACCACCTACAGCACAGCGCAGACAGAGACAGTCACCGGATCGGTACACCGGATACATGGCTCTTGTGAGTCAATGTGTTGTGACAGAGCCATCCTCTTTTGAGGAAGCCGTGGAGGAACCCGCATGGGTTGATGCCATGATCGAAGAATATGATTCGATCATCAGGAACAGTGCATGGGATATTGTCCCAAGACCGGTTGGGAAATCAGTTGTAGGTTCGCGATGGATCTACAAGGTGAAGCAGGCAGCTGACGGGAGTGTGGAGAAGTACAAGGCGAGATTTGTCGCCCGTGGCTTCTCACAGATCGAGGGGATTGACTATGAGGAGACTTTTGCACCTGTCGCAAGGTACTCTTCCATACCGACGATCCTTGCTCTCTCAGCGCAGATGGGGTGGCACATTCATCAGATGGATGTGAAGACTGCGTTCCTCAATGGAGTTATTGAGGAGGAGGTGTACATAGAGCAGCCTGAAGGTTTTGAGATCTTCAGCAGTGAGTCACATGTGTGCCAACTCAAGAGAGCACTGTACGGGCTGAAGCAAGCACCTCGTGCTTGGTACACTCGGATAGACAGCTACTTCACCGGGCTTGGATTCTCCAAGAGTGAGGCGCATCCTAACCTGTACCAGATTGTGGTGGAGGGGAAGCTGTTGATCATCGTACTGTATGTAGATGATCTGATTTTGACTGGCGATGAGCAGTTGATACTTTCATGCAAGGAGGATCTTGCAAGAGAGTTTGAGATGCGAGGACTGGGTTCTTCATTATTTCGGTCCTGGAAATCCTGCAAACGTGCCTAAGACCATTTGCTCTGGGAAAGTATGCTCGGGAGATTCTGGAGAGGTTCAACATGCAAGGCTGCAAGCCTGTTGACACTCCTCTTCCTGGTGGTTGGAGGAAGGAGGATGCTACTTCGGCGGAGGTAGTGGATGCCACTGTCTATCGACAGTTGGTGGGGTCGCTTATGTATCTGGTCAATACACGACCTGATATATGCTATGTAGTTAACCAGCTTTCACAAGCTATGGTTAAGCCTACCAAGCTCTTTTGGAAGGCGGGCAAGCATGTATTGCGTTATCTCAGAGGCACATTGGGATATGGATCATGGTAGTAGATAGGTGAATGGTGTGAAGCTTAGGGGGCTTCACTGATGCAGATTGGGCAGAGCCCAACAGACAGAAAAGAGCACTCCTCCGGAGGAATCTTCAAGAGACGGTCGACAATGGCCAGACATCAGAAGAAGATATCCATAACACCCGCCGCCTGGGCGAGGTCGAGTACACATGTGCATGGCTGCATGTGAGGGCGAGAAAGGATGAGGAAGATCCTCGGTCGGGTTGTTCGGCCACATTTGGATCCTATTGTGATTTATCAGATAACTGTGAGCCGCATCAAGCTTCACACAATATGATTTCATGATAGATCTAAACATATTGATATCCAGTATCATCATATCAGAGATTGTGTGCAGCGGAAGATCATGTTGCTTCAGTACATTCCTACGGAGGATCAGGATGCAGATATTCTGACGAAGGCGCTCACCAGAAGCAAATTCGAATACCATAGAGGCAGGATCAGGGTGAAGGATAATCCCTATCTTGTTGAGAGGGAGTGTTGAGATTCAACAAGATGATGAGCTTAGTGAAAAGAGTCACCTTCACTAAGTGGGCCCGCAGGCTATTTTTGGCGCAAAGTTTATTTTTAGACATGTCTATTTTTAGACATATGGATCATGGACCTAGAGTTGCAGTATGCTATTCTTAGAGGATTGGTCAAGTTGGTGGTAAAAATATAGCCATGGACCTCTATTTTTGCATATAGTCGAAGTCTATTTTTTTAGACTCGTTCAACAGAATGTACCGAATATTACTTGCCTAACAATATTCAGACCATAAACATTATCTTATTCTTCGCCCGCACTTCCGCTTTGAGCCGCGTATGTGGGCTCCACCATGAAGCTGCAAAGGAATTACACTATTCCTAGGGTTTGCTTGAGCTAACAGCATGATTGACTTCAAGGCGAGACTCATGGGCGAGTTTTGGTGGAGTTGATTGAGGAGTTGATGGAGATTGTGTTCTGGTTAACTAGTTGAACTAGTTGTGATTAGTTTAACTGGCTATCACACTAGAGATGAGTGGTGTGAATTAATTGTTAATTAATTCACTAATTACTAACTCATTATTCAACTAAAGAACACATCAGTTGACTGCAGTGCATGTACATTTAAGTGAAGACCAGTGGAGGAGATAGGTGAAAGAGCCGGTTTGCTATTAGTTGCGACATCAGTTGTGCATGAGATTTGCACAATCAGTGGAGGAGATTGCCCATGAGGATTGCGCAGTACAAGCCAAGGGAATTCAAACTTGGTTCTCAATTATTCTCATCTTGGATTGCGCAGTAGAGGCAGGAAAAAAGCAGAGGAGATTTGAACTCGTGACTTGATTCAGATCCAGCTAGTTTGTGTGTAGCATGTGGAGATAGTACTGAGTACTTGTGAGGAGTATTGTTCTATGTATTTCTGCATGTTCTCTTCTTTATAATATAACAAATAGCTGGGGGTTTTCAGCTATAAGCTTTCCCCATACATACTGCGTTATATGTGTGATGATATGATGTTTTTATGATCGCATACCGCTTGTTTTATTTCCGCATATGATGATTAATTTGTAGAAGAGGTTATGTGTTATGCATGCAATTCGAATTGATGTGTGACCAGGATAATATCAGCGAATAAACTTCATTATTCAGCAAATTTCTACATGATCTCAGGTGAAAGGATCAACCTTTCATTCTGGAGATCCATTGGAGGAGATCTTGTCATTGATTGTAGCATCTTTAGGCTTCTCCATTTTTTTATAGTTCTTGAGTTGCTGCAGCTACTCAGCAACTCTGACATTTCTATAGATTTTCCATTTTGTGTATATTTCAGCCAATCCCTTTGAGGATTGTGTATTGTATGTTTCCAGGGGTTGAGATCTTGCTCCCCCTTCTTATTTGAGCTATCCATTGTCATATCTATATATTATTGAAATTTTGCAGTAGTTCTTCCTCATGGATTGCGCACTCATAGCTAGGGCTTCTCTTGTTTAGCATTATTTCTCCATTTTCATGTATATGTTTCATTGAGGCTGCATAGCCTAGCTTGAGAGATCATTTCCTCAAGAAATTGTATACATTTATTTGCTACTATCATCCAATGTAATGGTTACGTGGATCTTCCAGAATTTTGGTTTAGCTATCTACCTATTAGGGGAATTTTGAGGTCTAAAATGGGCTTCCTAAGGAAATTATAAAATAATAGTGTGGGGAATCAAAATAAGACGGATGAATATTACACCCCAGAGAGAAAATGAAAAAACTACTAACTCATATTTTCAACTTATCTCTCTTACTCAAATTCTACCGTTGGATGCAAAATTTAATTCCTCATCCATATGTTGCATACTTACGACTACACGAAAAATGAGAAATACATAAAAAAACGTGATTACAATCACGTTTTTTTATGTATTTCTCATTTTTCGTGTAGTAGAGTTGATCAAAAGTATGCAACATGGGTACTCCTTGGATGAGGAATTAAATTTCGCATCCAATGAGTACTCCCACTAGAAATTTGAGTAAAAATTTTGGGAGATAAGTTGAAAATACGAGTTGAAAAAGTAGTTTTATTATTTTATTATTTTTTAATATTTTTACCCTTTTATTTAAAAAATGGTGAATCATCCCTTATGGTTGACATCATCATCTTGAATCCTATTGGTTGTTATAAAGTTTATTTTTGTTGTACATTTTTTTTATGAGGCCCATTTTAGACCAAATTTCTCCTAAATGACTATTTTCTCCAACTCATTATGGATTGATCACATTGTAACATTCGAGATATTCCCAATAGTGTAGCTGTTATTAATTTGGGAACATTATAGTGGTATCAGAGCATGATCTCTAGCTCAGCCTATGAATCTAAGCCAAAGAAGATCAAGATGATGAAGAAGATGAGTTTACTTTCACCTATTTTCAGATCCAGAGGAGACCTCTCCAAGGAGGTCAAGAAGATTGAAGAAGGAGAAGAGGAAGGACCATGTACTTCCTACTCTCACAAAGAAGAAAACCAGATGCATGAAGAACACTTGGAATTTGAAATTCTAAGTGAGTACCTAGCTGAATACCGAGTGAAACCTAGAGCCTTCCAAGAGACTCTAGCTTTTCCACAATTTATTCAACAGAAATAAGAAACAAGACCCCATAGCTATGGGATGATGAGAGGCAATAGATTTCTATTGTCCACATTTTATGGATCACTCATATGTGCAGAAGAGGTTTCGGTAAAGAAGGTAGAGGCTTCCTTCCTGCTACATCCGGTAGTAGACAGGGAGGCTGTAGAAGTTACAACGCTGCACCTTGAAGGTGAAGCAAAGAATTGGTGGATCAGCCATCTAAGCCACAAGGTGTTAAGATGAATCTTTTTGTCAAAGTGTACGGTACCAAAAATACCACTTTAGCTACGCCTAACTAATAGCCCTAACATCAAATAAGGCTGCCAATATCTTCAGATCTGCAGTTAGTTGATTAAGACAAGAGCTGCAAAAAACCAGATCTATGCATAGAAAGACATTAAGCAGTAAAAAGAAGGGTTTGCTCCATATATCCAATAGACAAGACAAGAACAATTTTTGAAAGAATTTTTTTTATTAAGGGCACCTGGGAGGAAAACAAGAAGATGTTTCCAATTCTCCTCAATGGGATGGGTTCTTGGAAGTCCTCAGCACTTCAGATCTAGCATTTCTCTCTCCTGTTGGTGTAGAAAACCCAGACAAAGATAGAACTCAAAGGGAGCTCACATAGCAAATAATGGAAAATATGACAATGATAATGGCTCAAAGTCAGACCAAGAGTTTAGATCCAGAGTGATCCAATAGGCAACAAAAGGTGAAGAATGGTAGGAAAAACCCTCCTATTTATAACAAAATATTGGGTCATTCTAGATCTTGGTGCATGATTAAAATAATGTTAACCAAATCTAGATCCACCTTTTATGGAATATTTTATTATATTTGTTGGAGGGAAAAAGTATTTGACTTGGGTCAAATCCCTTTATTTGTAAATAATAAATAAATAAATGATTTATTTAATTATTTATGGGTGATTTAGTCATATTTAACAAGGAATATTATTTAAATAAGATTTAAATAATTATTCCTAGAAAATAATAAGATAAATAGGGATTTATCTAATTAATTTCTTTGTTTTGGGTTAAACATGATGAGGAATAATAATTAAATTATTGTTTAATTAATTATTCCATGAGGAAAATCAAACAAATATAGATTTGTTTAACATTTCCTTTTGGGGTTTCCTGTTTAGACCATAAACAACCTAATAAATGTGGTTTATTAAGTTATTTGACATAGTTAAAGCAATTTTACTTAGGCAAACGTCCACGTGAAAATACTGGGGTCCATCTAATGATAATAGGTTAGATGACCAAAATGGTAACACAGTGGCTTATACTCTTGTTGAGTTTTCTCAAAGATTGATCGAGAGGTTTGTCAAAAGGAGGGAGGAGCCCTCACCACCAGTTATTGAGGCATGTACCATCGCTGTTGAGACCATGGAGGAGCAGCCTTCATCTTCAACAGTTTGGGAGGCAAGCGCTTATGAGGAGGAAACTCTTGCAGCCTTGCAAGGAGCTTCGAAATTTCACCAAGGTATGACTAAAAATCCATCTCTTGTCATTTCAACAAACACTTTGGATGGGTCTACATCATTGCATGCAGTTGACCTAGAGCAACAAAACAACACTGCATTGTACAAAAGCAGTGATGGAGGAAAGAGGAACCATTCCTCATGTGAGCACTCAAAGAGCAGCTTCATTCAGGAAGCCATGGAGGAAGCAGTGAGAAGAGGTAGACATCTGGAGATAAGAAACTCTTTCTCCTCTTTAGATGACACTATCAATGAGCATACCACAACTCAAAGAGAGACTTCTACTGGCAGCAGATCCAAGGCCTCTTTGTTTTTTGAAGGACATGCGTGAAGAGAAGATCTCACAAAGATATTTCAGTAGAGGTGCACTCCCACATATCATGGAGTGCAAGATTCTTCATCAGTTTGAGGAGGTTCTTCCCTTCTCTCAGGAGCAGATAGTAGATGGAGGACATCTTCGGATGGATAACATCTCTCATGACTGTGTTGGACATTCCTTGAGCCATGCACATCATGATTGGAGGTTCTTTCCTACCACCTATTTGGATCCTCATAGGGTCAAATTGATCCTCGGGAAGATTGCATTTCAAGATCCCATGAAATGCAACAATTTGATATGGGATGATCGTAGCCCTCATGCGAGGAGTTCCAAGATGAATGGTGGAAGAATACATCCAAAATTGGTTGAGTGGATGTGGATGGTGAGCAAGAACTTGGTAAGATACTTGCATATTTATGATAATGGGTAGAAGGAGGCTTGGCTGCGCTGGTTACTCTTGAAGGAGTTTGGGCATCACTTGGCATACACTCTTTCCAAGGGTATGAGGACAAAGAAGATGTGGCAGGATGCTAGCATCATGGACCAGCAAAGAGTATGGGCACATAGTGATGATACAACATTAATGTCATTCACTATGTCTTCATCACATATCTCGTATGATGAGAGCACGAGGAAGCTGTAAAAACATTTGTTGTTGGGGTTATTCTTGGGAGAGAAAGAGAAGATTTTCTCTCATTTCTTGTATGATGTTTCTGGAGTAGGATATGGAGCCATCATGGTGCAAAGGGGATACTCCTTGACCTTTGATGATCAAGAATTACTTCCACTTTGGGAGAGATTCCATATTTGCAACAATATTGTTGGAGGGTTTCCCATCTATGTTGAGGGAGCTAAGGGCAACAACGCTATGCCATCTAGAGACTATCTAGTGCCTCATGCAGAGGAAGGAGGAGCTCTTGCTCCAAGTATAGGGATTCTTGCATCTTTGCAAGGAATTCCCCAGGCTCTCATGTGTGGAGATCAAGGCACAACCCATGTTCTACATGTGCCATTGTTGAGGAGGTGTGGAACCTTGGAGAAACAAGGAGAAGATGTGGAGAAGACCCGGCATCATGAGATGAGGAGTACACATCCCTATTCATTTCTAGAGGTTGATGCACCTAAGAAGGTGATTGGATTGCATAGTGGAAGCATGGAAAAACTTTTTCATTCATATATGTAGTCACTTCTTAATGATGATGTCTCATTGCATGGAGACATTTTTTCGGGGAGACCACTGGATTAGTAGATGATGGGAGATGCTTCACATGTTGAGGCACCATTCATTGATTTT